>JAAOOA010001355.1:15000-75000 GCA_012861695.1 Trematomus loennbergii | reverse complement strand
GGGATCTCCATCTTCAGAGAGATCACTCGCTCTGCTCCTGCAAGACAGGGAGGAGGGGGGGGAATTGAGGTTTAATAAAGTATATAGAGTTCATAAAGACAAGAGGTACACCTTTACAACTACAGGAAGAAGTACTTAGATCCTGCACTTGAGTAAAAGTAGAAATATTAATGTCTCAAATACTCCGTGAGAGGAAGCACAACATCGTCACCAACAGTATCGAGGTACTTGTGTATAAATATCATATTGTGTCATTCTCACCATGAAGCCCAGTGTGTGTGTGTGTGTGTGTGGTGTGTGTGTGTGTGTGTGTGTGTGTGTGTGTGTGTGTGTGTGTGTGTGTGTGTGTGGTGTGTGTGTGTGTGTGTGTGTGTGTGTGTGTGTGTCTCACCCTTCACACTGATGCTCCTCAGGTCGGTGATCTTCATCAGTATTTTGGGGAACATGCAGGGTTTATCCGGCCTCCTCCTCCTCACATACATCTGCACACACAGAGGGATCGTTGTATAAATATAAATATATACTTATAAATACTACATGCTGATAGGAGGGGTCTGACCTTCAGGGCCTCCAGCATGGGTTCCTGCAGAACATCCACCTTGTCCGACTCCTCCAGGTCCTGACGGTCTGCAACACACACACCCACACACACACACACACACACACACACACACACACACACACACACACACACACCCCACACACACACAACACACACACACACACACACACACACACACACACCACACCACACACACACACACACACACACACACACACACACACACACCACACTTTAACATCTCTGGGGGCTTGCTACAGCCGAGCCACACCACAGCATCTCCACTTTAATATATCCTCTATGAGGTGCAGTACCTCCACAGAGCAGGCAGATGGCGCTCAGCAGCCCGGTCTCGCGCGTCGTCCATCTCCCGGCAGCAGCTGGTTGTTTGGCGAAGGTGAACACGAGGTCTGTGAGCGGGCCGAAGCCGGCGTTATGCATCTGAGTCCGGTTCAGAGTCAGCCCGTCGGAGAACGTCATGGTGTCTTTATCGGGGGTGTAGCGGGTGCAGATCCTCAGAATCTGAGGGAGGGGGAGGGGGGGGGGCAAGAGGTTCAGAGTTTAGACTTAAAGGAGAATATTAAGTTCTCTGCATCATTTCTATGGAGCGGTCGATAAACGTGTCTTAACCACACTGAAAGGTTTATGATGTTATACGTTCATTAACCAATCAATCAATCAAGCAATCAATCAACCATCAACACATCAACACATCAACACATCAACACATCAACACATCAACACATTAACACATTAACCAATCAATCAATTCACCAATTCACACATCAGTCAACCAATCCCCCACCAACCATTTAACTAGTTTAATGTTTATCACTAAGACCATTTCCGTTGTCATTCTGTTATTCCTGTTTTCTTTGTGTTCCTCTCCTCTCACTGTCCTGTCTTCACTTCCTGCCCTTGATTGACCCCCACCTGTGTAGCCATCCCTAATTGGTCCCTAATGATCATCCCTCCCCCTTTGTATTTAGTCAGTGGGTGTTTCTCAATGTCGAGAAAGGATCCTTCAGAGCCACTATTTCAAGGATGCTCCGTCATCGAGTCCCGCCGAAGGACTGTTCCAATGTCCAGGATGCTTGGAATTCTACCGAGGACTGAATCCTTCGTTGCGGGAAATTTCGAGGATGCATATGTGTATCCTCCGCGGTCTTAAAATCCCCACAATGCTTTGCGCAAGGACCAATTTTCCAAAATCTTTGGCGGAAAATGTAAGGCGGGGCCTCTCATATGACGCACGCCTGTCCACTCTTCGTTCTCCGAATGAAAGGAAGGATTCTTGCCTAGTCTCTGATGGACCTGACTCGGAGGGACATGTCCTACCAAGGAAGCGTCCTCGACATTGAGAGACACCCTGTGTTCCCTTCAGGGCCAGTTCCTCTTTGTACTTCAAGAGGTCCAGAAGTATTTCCTTCGACCAGCGGTTCCCAACCTTTTCCCCCTCAGGGCCCACTTAAGAATCTAAAAATGTTTTCTCGGCCCACATTCAATCATAAACAATACGGAGGCTAAATAAAGTTCTGATTGGTCGATTCAGAACATGTGACACGTTGTAAATCCAGTAGAACAGACCGCTGTCAAGGACTGTAATGACCGTTGCTAAGGACTGTAATGACCGTTGCTAAGGAGGAGCAAGAAAGAGAAAGGAAAGAGGTTCAAATAAAAAAACTTAATAATGAAATGTTTCCACACAAATCATAACGTTTAGCAAATTATTTGGCGGCAAATATTGGATTTACATTTACACCCTTTCATATTTTTATTTGGGCTTTTAGCTGAAGACCGCACACAGTTAATAAATACAACCATTCTTCTGGCTAAAATACATCTTTTTAAAAGTCAATCAAGGAGTAATCTTAATTGAAGGTGTTTGAAGAGTACATTAGTAGTGGCTCAACATACCATGACATGGGAAATAATGAGCTCCAACGAAGAGTGGGATTAAAGGAACTATAAATATGCCATGTTGTGTTTTGGTGGTTTTTGTTTGTATTTGTGTCTTTATTTCTTCTGTTTTTGGTTTGTTGTTGTCTGAGACGGGAATGTCATCTCCTATATGTTATTCTTATGTCCATGTTTGTGTCTTCAAAAAAATATATATATTTGGCGGCCCACTTGCAATGCCTTCGCGGACCACTAGGGGGCCGCGGCCCACAGGTTGGGAACCGTTGCCCTCGATCTTCACGTGTTCCTGAACCAGCTTCAGCTTCCAGAGGCCTGTACTACGAAGCCGGATGTTCTCTTAGCTGACTTCAGGGAAACTCTGGCTTTCCGGTCCCACAACGCTGGTTCTCTTTTTAGCGGGCTAGATCTCCATGGTAACTGATGCTGAACGGCTAGCCTGGTCCGGAGCAGGTTAGGTTGCAGGCTAAGAGATCAACTCAGTGAAAGCACCGCCTGCTGACCAATCAGAGCTCCGTGTGCAGAGTTTAAAGCGATCAAGTCATATTACAGGATAAGGAAATACAGTTTAAACTGCCGTTGCAGGAAAGACGGCCGGCAAAAATCACCTGACTGTGTGAACGTGAACATTAATAGAATATCCCCTCCTCCCATCTTCAGAGCAATCTGACTATTATAACATTAGCGTTAAGAAAGCTTACTTAAATATCTGCCACAACATAAGTAACCGGATCAGAGTAACATTACGTACAGTCCGCGGCACTGTGAGTGCAGACGTCGATGTGTCCCATTATCATTCATATCATATCACATCATAATGTATCATATATTTCCTTATCTGAGTCAGCTGAGCCGTATCTGGCCGTGCAACACTCACAGTGTCACATACTGTGCAGAAGTATTATTTTAAGCAACACATTAAGTTGACGAAACACTGAGTCAAATGTAATTAAAGTCAGATCGTGTCTTGGACGGGGCAGTGATATCATAAACCTGTTAATGTACGCATTCAAACACTTTTCTTTACCAGCTGTATTCACCTTGCAGGTGCAGCTATGTGGCTTTGATCCTGGATAAAGTGTTTAAGTCATGGATGTTTAAAGTTTAACTTCTTCATATTTGACTAATATTATAGTTCACTTTTCATTCAGGAAGTATGACGCTGCGCTGTCAGAAACCCGTTTATTTTGGATTAGGTAAGCCGGGTAACTCAAACATATCCAGGGTCTGTTGAACCGGCTTCGTAGTACAGGCCTCTGGTCTGTCCTGGTCTGTCCTGGTCTGTCCTGGTCTGTCCTGGTCTGTCCTGGTCTGTCCTGGTCTGTCCTGGTCTGTCCTGGTCTGTCCTGGTGCCGTGTCCTGAACCTTAAAGTAAAGACCTCTCTGAAACTAAAGCTGTGTCTGAGTGGAGCTGTTCAGTCTTCTACCTGTGTTCACTCAGTCAATACACACCAGGTGTTTTACATGTACTAAGTACCTGTTCACTTTTCTATGTTTAGCATTTATTAACCATGTGTTCACATTTATGTTACTTTCACTCTTTTTATAAATATGTTTAATTTACATTTAATGTTTTGCATTCATGGGTATTTTATAAGCATCAATTTATTTACAACCAGTCATATTTATATCATTTGGTAAGTGTAAATCTGCTCATTGCTGCAATGTCTCAGTCACTAGGGGCTTGGACTGGGAGCCGTAGGGTCGCCGGTTCAAGTCCCCGAACAGACCTAAAATATGGAGTGTGGACTGCCACTTGGAGAGGTCCCAGTTCACCTCCTGCCCTGCCGTGGTGCCCTTGAGCAAGGCACCAGACAACCCCCTTCCCCCCTCACTCCCATTGCTCCCCGGGCGCTGTGCAATAGCTGCCCACTACTCCTAGTTCTAGACTCCTGGTACTAGACTCCTGGTACTAGACTCCTGGTACTAGACTCCTAGTTCTAGACTCCTGGTACTAGACTCCTAGTTCTAGACTCCTGGTACTAGACTCCTAGTTCTAGACTCCTGGTACTAGACTCCTAGTTCTAGACTCCTGGTACTAGACTCCTGGTACTAGACTCCTAGTACTAGACTCCTAGTTCTAGACTCCTGGTACTATACTCCTGGTACTAGACTCCTAGTACTAGACTCCTAGTTCTAGACTCCTGGTACTAGACTCCTAGTTCTAGACTCCTGGTACTAGACTCCTGTACTAGACTCCTAGTACTAGACTCCTGGTACTAGACTCCTAGTACTAGACTCCTAGTACTAGACTCCTGGTACTAATCAAATCAAATCAAATCAAATCAAATCAGGTTTTATTTATAAGCACATTTAAAAGCGATTGTTGGTCGAGCCAAGTGCTGTACATGTAATAAAAACCATTACTACAATCACAATAAAAGACAATAAATTACAACAGATATAAAAAATAAAATAAAAAAACACAAGGAAAAGTCAGGAGTCGTGCTCCGCTCTAACTAGAAAGCCAGAGAGAAGAAGTGTGTTTTTAGTGTAGATTTAAACCCCTAGGGTCTGGGCCGCCTCACATGGAGGGGCAGAGTGTTCCAGAGCCTAGGGCCAGCTGCTGAGAAGGCTCGGTGCCCTCTGGTTTTGAGCCTGGTCTTGGGCACTACCAGCAGCAGCTGGTCAGCAGACCTTAAAGCTCTGGCTGGGGTGTAGCGCTGGAGGAGTTCAGCTATATAGGCCGGAGCCAGCCCATTTAGTGCTTTGAAAACAAATAAAAGGATTTTAAAATCAATTCTGAACCGAACTGGAAGCCAGTGTAGTGAGGCCAGAATAGGGGTGATGTGGTCACGCTTTTTGTGGCCAGTCAGCAAACGTGCAGCTGCGTTTTGGACTAGCTGCAGGCGTTTAATTGAGGCCTGGTCTATACCCACATACAGAGCGTTGCAATAGTCCAGTCTCGAGGTTACAAAGGCGTTAATAACCCTTTCTAAGTCATTAAAAGATAAATACGACTTGGTTTTGGCCAATAGTCGTATTTTAAAAAGCAGGATTTGACTACGGTGCTAGTGAAGGTCACTCCAAGGTTCATGACCGAGGGAGGATGTTTTTTTGAGAGCCCAGAATATCAACCGGAGAGGCTGGAGGTTGGGGTCCAAAAAAGATGACCTCAGTCTTGCTCTCGTTGAGGTTGAGAAGTTTTTGCTCAGCCAGGATTTTATCTCTGTTAAGCAGTCCATCAACTGCTGTAGTGAGTGTGTGACATTTGCTTTGCAGGGTGGTTTTCACTATAAGTAATGTTTTTTCTTTAGGCGGAGGTAAGAATTTACCTTTTTTTACTATGTTCCATCTGAATTTACTCTGACTGAGAACAATTTATATTGATTCTGACACTTCTACATCCAACTCACAGATGTAACCTTGCTTTGATAAAGAAATTATTCATATAACCCTTTTAGAAGTGAAGTTGTAGTCATTTGTTTTGGCATGTCATTTTCGAGCCTGAAACCTGAAAAACAGGCTCGGGGCTTAACAGGTTAAGCAACGTGTGTTTCCAGTTTAAGGTGTTCCATTATTGAAGAGTTGTTGGTTCCCATCCCTCTGTCTTCACTGATGTGAAGACAAATATTTAAACTGCTCTCCAGAGATATTATACTCTATAGAATCCCTTCAGAGGGCAGAGGACTCAGAATATGGAGAAGCACGCAGCCTCAGGTGAGATTAAACATCATTTCATGTGAAGGTTTTATATTTCTGATTTGCATGGCTTCATTTCAGTGGAAACTAAGTGCATTCCTGACAATAATGTACTTCAAGTTACTTCTCATTTAATTGCATACAGGAGGTTTCCATATTGGGTTATATAATTAAAACTAAATGTAATATAATCAAATATAATTCAGTATAATCCATCGTGTAGAATGCGTTATATTTCACGTTGCTCTAAATGTATATACTAAATGTAAATGTATTAACTGAAAAAGACAGAATAAAAAAAAAAAGTTAGATCTCTGGAAAGAGAGAAACATTTAATGAATGAGTCTTTTATTATAAACAAGTTAATTTTCACAAAAAAAACTGAATTCCGAGAAAAATTCCATGAAATGTAGAAAGTCAGAATTCTGAAAAAAACTGACATGACAGAGTTTAAAGGTTATAGTTATAAATCACTGAAAGCTTTAGTTTGGTTTTATGCGATCTGAAGTGAGTCGGGATAGTCCATACATTTTATTTGTTTAGTGAAGAAACACAGTGGATTATAAAATATGTGTAATGCTTCTTTGCTTAATAATTTAAGGGAGATAACTGAAAAAGTTCCAGTTGAATTTGTGTGTGTTTTTAACAAAAATAGCATAAATGTAAACCAGTGAATTAAAGATTATATCTGAGGTTTACACCAGAGGGAAATATTTATTTAAATAAAACCATCACACCCATTTGGACTGAGACAACCCAAAATAACTCTGCGCTGTCCTCTCCTGATTTAAGGTCAGATGCCTCACCTCATTACAGATACCAGAATCCTACGCTTAGCTTCAACAGATTTAGTAAGTCTACCTACTAGGTACAGCTACTAAACCGCAGTTCATTGAACCTGGTTCTCCAGAAGGTAGTAGAGTTAAGACCTGGTCCAAAACGTACAGAGACTCAGTAGCTTCTGATAGGTCTGATTATTATCAGAGATGAATTCAGGCCCGCAGACGCAACACTTATTATGTCTAGCCTCTACATCTCATAAAGACATTTCATTATGTGTACTGCACTCAATTTGATGTCCTCCTGTCCGGTGAAAAAAAAGTCCAAATTTGAAGGTTTTGTATTTGATTGTTTCTCATGAATTGAAGGCTGAAGGTTTCCCTGATTGGTTAAAAACTTCTTTACAAAAACAAAAAAATGAGCTGTTTTTCTAAGCTTGAAAAAAGTTGACTTTTCAGAGAAACAAGGCAAGAAATACAGGCTTTTTGGTACGAGGAAGATAATGATGGTCTGCTTCAGAAGAGCCACACAGGTCACCCTGATGCCTCATTAACAGAACATTTGATAAACGTACTCATTGGTTCTGTACTCTCTATAGCCGCGTTCACACCGCAGTACTTTTCCCACTTTAGTTCCGATATAGTTCCGAAATGTCGCGTTCACATCAAAAAGAGCCGGAACTGAAATGAGTTAATCAGAACCTTTTTACCCCCTTTTCCGTCCCTGCTAGAGAGCAGGGACTTTCGTGGAGAAAAAGGTTCCTATGTCTGATTGGCTGGGCGGATTGCAAACCACGCCCCGTACAACTCCCAAAAAGTTTTGTGAAGCCGCCATTTTATTATCCTCGCATTAGCATTATTAGCATTAGCATTAGCTCAGCGCACAAACGCAGAGAGACTAACTTATGGCAACACAAAAGAAAACATGGGAGCGATGGAGATGTCCTGTATATAGAAAGTCCTATAACAACACTGAACCACGTGAAACCTTCATTAAACATTCAACTATTGACTGAAGGTGAGCAGAACCAGTCTGCCATTACCTGACCACATAAGTCAGGTAATGAGATACCAGTAGAAACAACCGCATCCTTCTGTCATCAAAGCTACAGTCTACATGATGGCAGACAACAATGATGAGTGGGAAACACGATCACAATGCTCCATCACCTCACATTTTTAAATGTATTTACGTAAACGCGCATGCCGTAACAGCTACGAGTGATGCTGGCCGGCTAGTCCTCGAAATGTCCGCTAAGGGCAAAAAAAGAAAGATCGATACTGAATGCCCCGTTTTCAACAAGACATGGACCGCTAAGTATTTATTTACAGAAGTGAAAGGTAAAGCTGTGTGTTTAGTTTGTGGTGCGCAGGTCGCTGTGTTCAAGGAGTACAATTTGAGTCGCCACTATGCTACCAAACACGCAGATAAATACAAGAACCTGTCTGAGGAAGAGCGGGCAAAGGGGTCGGATGCTTTGCTAGCTAAGCTGCAAAGCCAACGACACATTTTCACAAAACATTCCACATCCAGAGATGCAGCTGTCAAGACGAGTTATGTCTTAAAAGTAAACCGTTTTCGGACGGAGAGTTCATTAAGGAGTGTTTGTTGGACACTAATATGCCCGGAGAAAAAGGAGGCATTTGAGAAAGTGCCGCTCTCCCGACGCACTGTTACGAGGAGAATTGAGGACATCGCGGGAAATCTGGAGCTTCAGCTGCAGAACAGAGCGGTCAACTTTGACTTTTTTTCCTTGGCTTTGGATGAGAGCTGCGATGTACGTGACACTGCCCAGCTACTCATCTTCCTACGTGGGATAACTACAGACTTCAAAATCACGGAGGAGCTGGCAGCCATGCAGTCAATGAAAGGGACAACAACAGGAGTGATTTGTTCACGGAGGTAAATGCATGTGTGGAAAAGTTGGGACTGAAATGGGACAAGCTGGCAGGCGTGACAACGGATGGTTGTCCAAATCTGACAGGGAAAAATGTTGGACTATTGAAGAGAATGCAGGATAAAGTGACAGAAATTAACCCTGAGCAGAAATTGGTATTTTTGCATTGTATTATACATCAGGAAGTGTTGTGTAAGTCAGTGTTAAAAATTAACCATGTTGTTGATGTTGTAACTAATATAGTTAACTTCATCAGGGCAAGAGCATTGAATCACAGACAGTTTGTTGCACTTTTGGAGGAAAGTGAGACTGAACATCGTGACATACCCTACCATGCAGCTGTCAGGTGGCTCAGCCTGGGCAAAGTGCTGAAAAGAGTATGGGACCTGAGAGAAGAGATTCAAGACTTCTGTGTGAAGAAAGGAAACGACATCCCACAGCTTTCAGATGCAGACTGGATGGCAGACCTTGGTTTTGCTGTAGATGTGACTGCACTAATGAGTGAACTAAATGTCTGCAAGGCAAGGGCCTTTTTGTGCATGACATGTACAGTGCAGTGAAGGCTTTCATGAGAAAGCTGCAGCTTCTCTCAAGCCAAATGGAGGACAACATTCTCACGCACTTGCCAACACTGAAGGAAGCCACACCATCAGCTGATCACCTCCAGAGGTACTCATCCATGTTAGAAGCACTGCATGGTGAGTTTTCAAGGCGATTTAAAGACTTCAAAACAGTTGAGAATGAAATGAACATGATCTTTTCCCCATTTACATGCCATGTGGATGATGCACCCAGTGATGTTCAGCTTGAACTCATTGACCTGCAGTCTGACACACTTCTGTCAGAGCACTTTAGGTCAGTCTCACTGCCTGAGTTTTACTCTTCCCTGAAAGAGGAGAACTTTCCACACATCAGGAGACGTGCTCAGAAGATGATGGTCCTCTTTGGATCTACCTACATATGTGAACAGACATTCTCAGTGATGAAGTTCAACAAATCCAGATACAGATCCTCTATCACTGATGATCACCTCTCAGCTGTCCTTCGCATATCCACCTCAGACATTGAACCAGATTTCCGTGCACTTGTTCAAGCCCAAGACAGACTGGATTTTTCTCACTGAACAAGTAAAATGAACTGAAAAACAAAAATCAAAAGCACTCATTTATTTTTGTATAAAGCTGATTCATTTCTTATCTTTAACATACTGTAAAACACCTTTTCAGTATTGGTATATTGAGCAGAATTAAGTTCAACTTATTTTTGATTCGGCCCCCCAACACAGCTCGAGTTTCTGAAGTGGCCCCTTGTAAAAAATAAATGCCCACCCCTGATCTACAGCCATCATGAGCAGTCACACGCAGCAAGACCATCCAGTCATGTTCATCAACCTGCTCAGCCACATGCAGATGTTTCACCCGGAGCCAATGAGTCTCATTCATCAGCTGCAGCAGATTTGGCCAAGTATTTAATACGTCGGGAAATGGTTAGCTCCGGGCTATTGCAGTTTGATGACCAGCCGGAAAACTATTGGGCCTGGAAAGCATCATTCCTCAGTTCCACAGAGGGCTTGAACCTGTCATCAAGAGAAGAGCTCGACCTCCTGTGTAAATGGCTTGGACCGAAATCCTCTGAACATGCAAAGAGAATCAGATCGGTTCACATCCATAATGCAGCAGCAGGTGTCAATATGCTATGGCAAAGGTTGGAAGATTGTTATGGGTCACCTGAAGCAATAGAAAATGCAGTCGATGATTTCCCAAAAATCAACAACAGAGAAAATCTAAAGTTGAGGGAGCTGGGAGACATTCTTCTGGAGCTTGAAGCCGCTAAGGCAGATGGATTTCTGCCTGGTCTGAACTACCTAGACACATCTCGTGGCATAACTCCAATCGTCCAAAAGCTGCCATATTCCCTGCATGACAAGTGGGTCTCTCTAGCATCACGTTACAAAGAAACACACGGAGTATCGTATCCACCATTCTTCATCTTTGCAAAGTATGTTTGTGACCAAGCCAAGATACTCAATGATCCAAGCTTTGCCCAGCTCCCAGGTGGTCCGAGTATAAGCAAGACTGAGAAGCCTTTCAAACCCAACATGAGAACGCCAGTCTCAGTAAGGAGGACAGAGGTCTCAGCAGACTTTGATAACAGCTATGAAAGCTCAGCAGCAAAAAGAGCTGTCGACCCAGATAAGCAATGTCCACTCCACCACAAACCACACCCTCTCAGGAAATGCCGTGGTTTCAGGTACACATCTCTGGATGAGAGAAAAGCCTATCTTAAGGATTCAAACATTTGCTTTAGGTGTTGTGCATCAACCAGCCACCAAACCAAAGACTGTGACAAAAAGGTTCAGAGCAGAGAGTGCAACAGTGACCGCCACCCTACTGCACTACATCCAGGACCGGCTCCATGGACAAGAGGGGCCGCCGTAACCTCAAGATATCAAGGCGGGGAGCAAGACGAATCTCCTCCTTTCGCTGTCACGTCAAAATGCACTGACATCTGTGGGACTGAAGTAAGGCCAAGATCATGCACCAGGATTTGTCTAGTCAGAGTGTATCCAGCAGGCCAGAGAGAGAGAGCTGTCAAAATGTATGTTGTCCTAGATGAGCAGAGCAATAAGTCCTTTGCAAAAACAGAGTTTTTTTAACTCTTTGACGTTAATGATGACACAGCACTGAAGACATGTTCAGAAAAATCAAGAACAATGTTAGCTGATTCAAACATTAGACTACACAAGGTAGCTTCAAACCACAGGAAAGTGATGGAAGCCTTTCCCCCTGAGGAACGTGCTAAAGATCTGAAGGACCTTGAACTAGGAATAGATCCTCTCCCCTTGCAGAGGAGTTTAGGCCTCAGCTGGAACCTTGAAACTGATACATTCACCTTCCTTGTGTCCAGGGAAGAGAAGCCTTTTACGTGGAGTGCTCTCAACAGTCAACAGCCTGTTTGACCCCTTGGGCTTTGTGGCCCCAATAACAGTTCAAGTCAAGGCTCTACTCAGAGAATTCTGTACGGAAAACTGTGAGTGGGATGAACCATTACCTGCCGAAAAAGAGACACAGTGGAAGTCTTGGAAAGACTCACTTATGGCACTTGAGCTACTTCAGATTCCCAGGACTTACTTACCTGTTTCCTTACTATCCACACAGTTCAAATAACTTTGTGTTTGCGGATGCATCCACTACCGCCATCTCTGCAGTGGCCTACCTCAGAGCAATCGATAGTAAGGGACATGTTCACGTTGGATTCTGCATGGGAAAATCTAAACTAGCACCACGTCACACTCATACTGTGCCTCGTCTGGAACTTTGTGCAGCTGTGCTGGCAGTCGAACTATCTGAGCTGTTGGTAGAAGAGCTGGATATCAAAATTGACACACTCAGGTTCGACACAGACAGTAAAGTTGTGTTGGGCTACATTCACAACAACAACCGGAGGTTCTATGTGTAACAGAGTTACACGCAGACGAAAGTCAACCAGTCCTGAACAGTGGCACTTCATCAGCACAGAGCACAATCCTGCAGATCATGGTACACGTATGTACCAGCTATGTTCTTAGGAGGTACAAACTGGTTTTCAGGTCCTTCCTTTCTGAAAAAAGATGAAGGAGCACCTCCTCAGGAAAAGATCTTTGGGCTTGTCGAACCGGACTTGGACACAGATGTGCGCCCGGTAATTACGACCTTTGCTACAACAACCTCTGAAACGCAGCTAGGTTCACACAGATTTGAGCGCTTTTCCAGCTGGGAGCTACTCACCCAAGCAGTGGCCAAACTTATCTGGAGAGTCAGATCTTGTTCCAGAGGTAAAAAGGGGGATAAGTCAAAAGCAGATGAGCTCATGCAGGCAAAAATAATAATCATCCGCTGCATTCAGCAAGAAGCCTTCAAAGGAGAAATACAGGCTCTGGTTAAAGGAGAGATTGTTTCAAAGAACAGCCTCCTAAGAAAGCTTGATCCCATCTTGGATACAGATGGGTGGTGAGGATTGGTGGTCGTTTGTCAGCTGCTGCAATCTCTTGGGAAGGAAACACCAATTATCATCCCAAAAAATCATCACATCACTACATTACTGGGGAGATATTACCACGAACGACAAGCACACCAGGGAAGACATATCACTGAAGGGGCTGTCAGGTCAGTCGGTCTGTGGGTCCTTGGAGGAAAGAAGCTGGCATCAAGCATAATATACAAGTGTGTCACCTGTCAAAGGTTAAGAGGAAGTGTGGAAAATCTAAAAATGTCCAATTTACCTGCTGATCGTTTTACCCAAGCTCCTCCATTCACCCATGTTGGACTAGACGTGTTTGGACCATGGAACGTCTGCGCTCGTCGTACCAGAGAGGGTCTCTCAGAAAACAAGCGCTGGGCCGTCATGTTTACTTGTCTAGTCACAAGAGCAGTACACATTGAGGTAGTTGAGTCTCTATCCACCTCAAGCTTCATCAATGCGCTAAGAAGATTCACTGCAATCAGGGGCCCAGTAAAGCTTTTTCGTTCGGACTGTGGGACGAACTTCGTTGGTGCTTGCAAAGAACTTGGAATAACACCAGGAAACGCTGAGCTCCAGTCTTACCTCAAGAAGCCGAGTTGTACATGGGACTTCAATCTGCCACATTCTTCACATATGGGAGGAGTGTGGGAAAGGATGATAGGGGTTGCTAGTCGCATTTTGGATGCTATGTTGCTCAGGTGCACTCTCCCAATCTTCCTCATCACATTGATGGCAGAAGTCACTGCTATAATGAGTGCAAGACCAATAGTTCCAGTGTCATCAGATCCAGACATGCCCACTGTACTCACTCCTGCATTCTTTGACACAAAAAAATAGACTCACTTTCAGCTCCTTCTGGAGACCTTGACCTAAAGATCTTTACCGGAGTCAATGGAAGCAAGTCCAAAGCCTAGCTGATTCATTCTGGAAACATTGCGCCAAGAATACCTTGCAACACTACACCAAGAAGAAAATGGCAAGCAGATAAGCCTAACTTGCAAATCGGAGACGTTGTGCTCTGAAGGACGGACAGGTCAAAAGGAACGAATGGCCTACTGGACTTATAGTAAATACCTTTCCTGGTCAAGACACAGTAAAGTGGAAGTACGGGTGATTAAAGAAGGTTCTCCAGGGTGTATTCAAGACCAGTCTCTGAAGTTGTTCTCCTTCTCAAAGGGACTTAGTGGTATTGTACATTATACATAGTACGTACATATACGTAGTTTCCTGTTTCTCTCTGTCGATGGAGCACATGGCTTGTTTCCTGTTTCTGGCTGTCTATGGAGCACATGGCTTGTTTCCTGTTTCTGGCTGTCTATGGAGCACATGGCTTGTTTCCTGTTTCTGGCTGTCTATGGAGCACATGGCTTGTTTCCTGTTTCTGGCTGTCTATGGAGCACATGGCTTGTTTCCTGTTTCTGGCTGTCTATGGAGCACATGGCTTGTTTCCTGTCAAGAAAATCCTTGCTCAAATCCGAGGGTCTTTATGTCTGTAAGTACCAAATCTTATATTATCTTAGTTGCACATTTAAACTGAGTATATTCAAAAAACATGTAGAACAATGACCGATGCTAAACTTGTTAGCCTGTGAACAGCAGTTGAAATCTTTGTAGCATTTATGCTAACAGGTACTCTGCTGTTTGGAATGTTTGTTTAGTCTTGTTTATTTGTATTTAGTGCTTAAGGCTCTATGGCATATATGCTTGAACGGGAGCTGCAATCATGTTGCATGTTGAGTGTGCTGACTTTTCGTACAATGTCCCACTGTCTGGCTACCTGCATAAAGTCAAGTGCTCGGCGCAGTTGTCGGCGAAATGTCATTGAAACAGCTCCTTATATCCGTTAGCGCAGCTAGCTAGCACCAGATGCTAACAACAACAACAACACGTAAGGTGTGCCTCGCTCGCGCGAGTCGCACCACACATACACACACACCGTCCCGGTCCTCCCGATGGCCAGTCCGGGCCTGCCGGTGAGCGTGGAAGTGTGGTCTGCCACAAGCGGGCTGCAGGAGCGGGGCTGTCAGCATCAGCTTGTAGATGGTATTTTAAACTCGATGCGCTCTTAAACTACGGGGCGGCCGAGGACAAAAAATACACATGCGTTAATCGCGTTAAAATAATTAGTGGCGTTACATTTTTTTGCGTTAACGCGTTATTAACGCGTTAACTTGACAGCCCTAATATATATATATATATATTTACATACATACATACATATATACACAATGACTCCAAGCGGTTCTTTGTGTATGTGCACAACCGCATACGCAGGTCAAGTAGAATTTCTTCTACATCTTGTTGCTTCGTCTGCTGTCTTATTTCTCAAAGCGTTCTCATTATCCTCAGAACATGTCAGATGTATTTAACCCTTTGTTGACGACTCCCTGTTATTCCTCACCTGCAGCTCTGATTGGATCATCCCTGCAGGATTTCTCCTCTGGTGACGTTCACGTTCTGGACGATGGACGGTCCATTAACGACTTCATAGACGATCAAATAAAAACGCTCCAATCAGAGGTGAGTGTCGAGGGGTCGTCGAGGGTCTCAACACTGCTTCATCCATTAGAGGTGGAAACTCAGTACATTTAATTAAGTAAGATAAGATAAGGAGGCGTGTGGCGCAGTGGATAGAGTGTTGGTGTTTGGATCAGGGGAGCACAGGTTCAAACCCCACTGCAGTCAGCATGTCGTTGTGTCCCTGAGACTCTTCACCCCAAAGTGCTCCTGAGGGGATTGTCCTCAGTATTGAGTCTGTAAGTCGCTTTGGATCAAAGCGTCTAACAAGTAACATGTCATGTAATAAGATGGAACTTTATTTATCCCCGTGGGGGAATTCAGGCATTTATAGCAGCAACAGGGTCAGAGTGAAAAACAGGTTTCACACAAGGTAAAAAATAAAGATAAAATAGAATAAAATACTAATAATAAAACAAAAAGATAAGGTGATGAAGTTATAAAGTGATAAAGTAACTGTTGAAACAAGATGCAAACAGATGAATGTTTATGGATGTTCTTCACAGAGCTCAGGAGTTTGACAGTCTTATTTCCTGTGGGATGAAACTGTCTCTGAGTCTGGAGGTTTTAGTCCTGATGCTGCGGGACCTGCCCACATGCATCTGAAGTCCACGTTTCAGTATTTTCAGTGTTTTTCAGTGCAGTATTAGTACTTTTACTCAGGTAAAGTATCTGAATACTCCCTCCAGGACAGCGAGGAGCCGTTCTTGGTGGCGGACCTCCAGTCTGTGATCGATCGTCACCAGCAGTGGCTGACTCTCCTCCCTCGAGTGAAGCCTTTCTACGCCGTGAAGTGCAACAACACCCCCGCCGTGCTGAGGGTCCTGAGAGCGCTGAGCACCGGGTTCGACTGCGCCAGCAAGGTACCAAAGACCATCAGTACTTTAGATCAGGGACCAGTCAAACCCTTCTAGTGATGTTACGTTCGCGAACGATTCGATTATTTTTATCGTTGGTTCACTGCCTGCCATAAATCCACTCGCCTTTACGTGAGCAGTGAAAAAGCTTGATTTTGTGTCCCAAGCGTTTTCTGTGAAGACCCGCCCCTACTCTGATTGGTTAGGTTTAGGCAGGAGGAGTGAGATTTTGTGGATTAGGGTTAGCCAATCAGAGGCAGGGTAGGGGCGGGTCTTAACGGAATACACATGAGAGAGAGAAGTCATAACAAGTTAAAGGGAATTAGGTGAAACAAAATTGCATAAATGATCTAACTAACGTACTAACTGTATTAGGTCAGTTGCAAGCAATAGTATTAAGTTGAACCTAATATTTTGTATTTAAACGTAATATTATTGCTTTTATCCAACCTAATACAGTGTGAAATCTGACATTATAGTATGAATGTATTACATGTCTTATACATATAATGTAAAGCGCCGGTTGAGTGAACATGTGTACTGCGTTGGGATTGTTAACCTGTTAAGCCCTGAGCCTGTTTTTCAGGTCTCAGGCTCGAAAATGACATTCCCAGAACAAATGACCATATCTTCCCTTCTAAAAGGGTTAAATTAATAATCTTTTTCTCAAAGTAATGATAAACCTGTGAGTTGGATGGAGAAAAGTCAGAACAATATAGATGTTTTTTATTTTAAAGAAAATTCAGATTTTCCATAGTAAAAAACTGTCAATTATAGTGTCCGTCCAAAAATATTTTTTACTTATAGTGAAAACTACCCTTGGATGATGGGATAGTAGACTAAAAGCTTTAGGAATCCAAAGTACAACATATAATAAGTACCTTGTATCAAGATTGATGCAAAACAAGTGACATTTGACCTTTTTAGCACTTCTGGGGTCATTTGGGTGGAAATGTTTTTTTTTCCATATCTCTGGCCCCCCTTTGTCGATTTTGATGGTTGACATCTCTTTCTGACCGTTAGAGCCAATAGAATCGAAGGGGGATTCCCCCACACACACTCGTTGTAAAACAAAAAGGTGGGGGCTTCGCGCATGCAGTTTTGCATCAGAGTGAACCTATCTCTCGGTTTGACATCTGGAAATGGAAAAGCAGTTTTAATGCTTATGCAGGGTTGCCAACTCTCACGCATCTGGCGTGTGACACACGCTTTCACTCTCAATCTCACGCTCTCACGCTGCCCAACCTATTCTCACGCCAAAAACAAGATGAACCGCCGATCGTTTTTGGTGGGTTATTTACAATGTTGAGTTGACAGCTGCTCAAGCTGTCGATCCGCTCCCTCCCCGCCCCCACCACTCTTAACAACGTTAACAGACAGCAGAGCAGTGGGAGCCGGTTGGTCAATCCCCGACCCGTATTGCGCATGCGCAGATCTGAGATCCAGTAGAAATGATAAAAAAGTAAAAGTCGGCTGCTTATTGTTCTACTAGGCCAAAATAGAGTCAAAGAGTATATGAGAGTGAGAGTGTGTTAATTAATATATTTGGCAGTTTGGAGTAAGTCTGTAGATTATTGCGATAAACGATAATATTGTCGGCACCGTTGTATGACCATTTTAGACCACTGACATAATGATAATATATAATAATAATTCAAGTAAGTAGTATTACCAATCCCCTTTCAATCACATTAGTATGCATAAAAAAGTGACAGGTCACACCTTCTAAGTTCATTCATTTGTAATGAATTACTTGACTAACATTACTTTTTTTTAAATATATGTTTTTAGATGCTTTACTTTAGATTTCTTTCATGTTATTTTAACACAACATTACTTTTTTCATATTTTTCAACATACTGTGAGAGATATATATATATATGTTTTTCTCTCCATTATATTTTTGAATATACAGTGATTTTTATCAAAATACAACATGCAACTATTACATTATACAATATTACGACTTTTTGCGATATTTTCAACACAATATACTTTTTTGTAGGGCTTCAGGATATTTGGCATGTCATGCATAAAACCGGTGTCATCTTTCCTGAAATTGACGTGCTGTACGTTTTACAAACAAGTTATCTTTCTGCTTCTTCACCCTCTGAATTTTCCTCCCCCGTCCCTCTTCCTTCAGCCATCACAACAACAATTAAGTCAGATCTGTGAAATTAAACACCTCTTCCCAAAGCGTGACTTCCCTATTGAGGGAGTGGGGCAGTGGGGCCTAACCCGATTGGCCTAATATGCATACATGCAGAACGTATGGTATGTTTGAAAAAAGACTAACCATCTATCCAGTTCAAGCTGTCTTTAAGATGTGACATTGTGCTCTGACTTTTTCCCGTAAAATCATGACAAACTATTACTTATTCTTAAATTTGACCTCTTGCTGCTTGGTTGAAAATGATAGATGAAAAATAACTTTTTTAAAAGAGTCAAACAGCGAGGGACATTATACGGGTGAAAGAAACTCTCATTTCTACAGAAAGCAAACGCAGAATGCGAATGAAAAGAAAAGGGACAATAGGACGGAAAAAGACAAAAAGAAGGAAGGTGAAAAGAAAAAGGAACAAAGTGAAGAAATTTCAACTAACTATAGAGGATGCTGATAGTGTTGTAGAGCCATTACCGGATCATAATAATCTTATAGATCATCTACCGCTAACCGACTGCTGCGAATGTGTTGAACAAATACCAAAAGCAATGGCAGAGCTTTGCTTCAATATAATGAGAGAAAAAGCACGATACTATGGAATTGCCCAAATTAGCGACAGTGCCAGAACATGTATTAAAAGACTGTTGGAGGATCTCTATTCTAGTATCGGTTGTCATTACAGCGAAGGATATGCCAAAACGTGTGATGACATAGACAAAGCTTTTGAAGACAATTATATGGTACCCGTCCTTACAGCTAAACAAATCCTATGCCAGGTATTCAACAGACCACAAGAAGCACAAGAAGCCCCAGAAAGGATTACATTCAGAGCTAATAATGGTGAAACCGAAGAAGAAGCAAAGCAGATTATAATCGTTGCGGGTGAAAGGATAGAGAATTTGCAAGTGATGTTAATGCACTTATCTGATATAAAAAATGCATTCATTTACTTCCAAGAGACCCCTAAACATCTAGTTGGGCAATGTGAATTGAACGATAAACCGATCACTGTAAATGAAACGCGGAGAGAAGCAGCAGTGCAAATCGCTAAGTCTATTACCTTGTATGCACTACGACATTAACTTGGTCAAATGTAATATGTCTTTCTGAAAATGTGGCGAATGGTGTGTTTTTCAATTAAGCAACCATAACAAATGAAAATGTGTTTTATTTTTGCTTTCATATATAGTAATAGTATTAACTCCTTTGACTAGACTGTACTAAAATAAGACGTTTCACTGTTAAATAAAAATGGAAGTAGAAAATCGAGATAATGATGAGGTTCGTTATGTATCCAGTAACTATGAATAGCAGTTGAAAATGTTATTTAACCCTTTAACTCTAATAGACAAATCTAAAATAGCCTCTAGCTTATCTATAAGTTTGTGATTTTAACACTTATTCACTGACACAAGGCAGATTTTGGCTTTTTTCTCATGTCAAGATACTTTTTGACACACTTTGAGGTATGCAAAACTTTTAAAAACACTTGTACAGTTAAATAATGTAGGTTTTCTCTGATATTTTAGTTATTTTCAGCTACCAAGATACTTTTGTTGATACACTTTAATGTAGGAACATTTGGCAACTGGTAGAATGTCAATTATTTTGTAATAAAATGTATTTTCTTAAAGACTGTGACTCTAAAAGGGGAAGTTTTTTTTTTTTTTCTCCCGTTGTCTTTCACTTACTTTTTGGATACAGTTTTATGTATGACAACTTTACAACTGGTAGAAAGTACTTTTTCTGAACAGATTTTCTTTAAGACTGTGACTCTTAAAGGTAAGACAATCCAGTTTTATGGAAGTAACTTAAATTATTTGTTTTTTGTTTTTTCTCCTACAAAGATACTTATAGTTACACTTTGATGGATGCAAAACTTTATAACTTGGTAAAATATTCAATTTTGTAATGACTTGAGTTTTTCTTTTTGTTTTTGTTTTTCAACATACTATTGTACACAATGACTTTTCCATATATATATATATTTTTTTCAGACAAACTATACTTTTGACTTTTTCCGTAAAATCGTGACAAACTATTACTTATTCTTAAATTTGACCTCTTGCTGCTTGGTTGGAAATGATAGATGAAAAAGCTACAAAGCTTAAAGAACTTTTCTAAAAACTCTCAATTCTACAGATGACTCCCCTCACTCAACGCATTAAGTCCACCCCCCACTCAGCAAATCATCTAAAACGAAGGACCCCACTAATGGCGCGTTTCCACTACAGCCCGCAGCCCGGTTTAAGAGGGCTGTGACGTCAGCGGCCCGTTTGTGGTTGCGTTTCCACTTGGCCTAGTACCGGCCGGCTGGTCCTAATTCACAGTTTTTCTGGCCTCATAAAATCGTGGGGCCAGGGCCAGAGACAACCGGGCTGAGTTTGTGACGTCAACGCTCTCGGCTGCTGATTGGTCGGAGAGAATCGTCACAAATCGCGCGAGATAATCCCTAGCGTCGCATAATATATAGCGATGCTTGCAGCATTTTTACAAACAGCATTTTTGTCAACAATGGCAAAGAAAAGCACACCATGGTCGGTCGAGGAAGTCACGACGTTCCTCCATTACATTTCGGATGAAAAGATCCAGCGGGAGCTCGACGGGATGACTAGAAATATTAAAGTGTTTCAGGAGGTCTCTACACTAATGGCCACAAGCGGTTACTCCAGGACTGTCGTGCAGTGTAGGGAAAAACTGAAAAAGCTTAAGGGTGAATATCGCTTGGTGAAGGACAACAACAACACCAGTGGGGCCGGTAGGAAAAACTGGAAGTGGTTCGACCTCATGAACAGCATTTACGGCCATAGACCGGCTAGCGTTGGGAGGGAGGGAGGCCTGGACTCAGCAACAGCGTTACTGGAGTCTATGAATGGTAAGTTTTTGCTAACGCTCTGTTATTTTCTTGGAACCTTTGTGTCCCTATCTGTTCTAAAGCTCACTTCTAACAAATAAGTCTATTTTATCCTTACATTTATGTTCGACAACCCATGCTTTTATGTAGCCCCGAAGGCTAGCTAGCTAGCTAAGGCAGATAGCATTAGCTAGAGCTAGTGTTTGCTAACACCACATGTGCCATTGTTTACGTTCAGTTTGTCTTTTCTATAGTTGTTGTTGCTATTTATAGTATTGTGCTGCAGTAGTTTGTGGAATTAACAAGTCATGTTTCTGTTCTAGATGATTACGTTTTGAATAACGAGGATGAACCAACACCGTCCGGTTCATCAATATCTACAGCACAAACTCCAGCTCGAGCACAGACACCAACGCCGAGTGCCAGCTCGACACCGCGTGTGGTTCTAGGTAAGAAATAAGGCTGGAATTGTGACTTTAAAAAAAAAATGTAGACCATCCATCGTCAGTAGTAAAATAAGCTGTACCACTGTGCGAATGCTCTGTTACAAGTAAAGTAACTAGCTAGTATGCAGCTAGTATATAGGGCCAGAACTTTCTTTAATTCATCCTTACTGTTCTGTTTATACATTTTATTCTTATATCCTTGTGTTACCTGTGTTTTTTCATTGTTATTGCTAATTATTTATATTATTATCTTGTCACCCAGGCAAGAGGAGACGAGGAGGAGAGGAACTGGCCCTGCTGGAACTGCAACTGGCCCAGCAGAAGGAACACCAGGAGCAGAACCTGGCCCAGCAGGAGAAGAGCCTTGCCCAGCAGGAGAAGAGCCTTGCCCAGCAGGAGAGGATCCATGCCGAGCTGAGGGAAGACCGGGCCCTGCAGGCTCAGTACATGAACCAGACCATGGTGGAGGCGAGGGAGGCGAGGGTGTTGGAAGCCACCATGAGAAGGGACGAGATGGCTCACGCAGAGAGCTTAAATGCATCCTTCATGCGCACTATTTGCCAGATGCTAGTGGGAACGGGCAGCCAACGTGCCCCGTCTCCTCCGCCTCTGTGAACTCTGGCTGTACTTTGTTGTATATTTTTTATCTGTAATACAATATTTTTTTTTTTGTATATTATAATGCCATGCCTTTTTTATGCTGCTGCAAGAAAACACTTTGTGTTCAATAAAGTACTTCTTTGACTTATCTTATTGCTTGTTGATAAATAATTGCACCCAACAGCGATCACACAGAAAGATGGCATCATCTAGGCGTCCCTCTTCAGTCAGAAATATCATAAACCCCATCATCGCCCACAAAGCACTGCACAGTGAAACCTTTATCATCTGTTGCAATTAAAGCAAATAAGAGAATAAATAAAACATTTTAAGTCTTTAGCAGGACAACTCTGCATACTGTTTGAAATTGAGTTTGCTCGCTTGAGGTCTAAAACATAACATTACATATTTTGTAATTGTATTAAGAATACATTAATACATGTAGTAAAAATTACTCAATTGTAATACCCTCGTTGTGCTCAAACACATTGCTTATATATTTAAAAGAGAAGAGACCAAAAATAAACTATAACTACACTGTAGCTATGTTCGTATGACAAAATACAAAACCTTGAAGCTGAATATAGTTCTGCTGTGTTTTACACTGTTGTATTTCTGTTTATAGTTTGCTTTGATATTTGCTTAGATTATTATTTTTATGGGGCAGTAAATACTGGTGCTTGAAATTCAAATATTTACTAAATAGTCAATTCTGATAACATTTCTTGGGTTTAAATAATTTGACAAACACATGTATGTGAAACATTCTTTTTTTATTTATGTTGAATACCATACAATGACTATTTAGGGGTTCAGGTAGCGCATCAGACCCTCTCGTATGTCCCTGCCCTCCTCCTCTGCACCTTGTGCCACTGCTACCCCTGGCTCTGCTGCTGCTGGTGCATCCCACCCATCATCATAGGTCTCTCCATGACTCTCGCAGAGGTTATGCAGAGCACAGCATGTCAGCACCATTGATTTAACAAGTTTCACATCACAGTCATTTCTTTTCATGAGGCAACGCCACCTTCCCTTCAGTCTACCAAAAGCGTTTTCAACCACTACCCGTACTCTGCAAATCTTCTTGTTGTATGTCACATGTTCTTCTGTTAGCCGTCCAGTGTCAGCGAAGGGTTTTATGAGCCAGTTCTGCAAGGGATAGGCATTGTCTCCCAGGATGTAGTAGCCAGCATTCACCCCACCAATGTTCCTGGTGCAAGCTGGAAAGTAGTTGCCACGACTGGCCAACTCCCACAATGTGGACAGTCTCAAAACCCGAGCGTCATGCAAGCTCCCAGGCATTCCTGCAAACACATTCCAGAAATGTCCCTTACCATCAACAACTCCTTGAAGGATGATGGAGTGCCAGCCTTTACGGTTGAAATAGTCACAGTGGTATTCCTGTGGTGCCAAGATGGGTATGTGTGACCCATCAATAGCACCTACACACTGAGGGAGCCCCCACCTCTGCTCAGTGTAGGCAGCCATTTCTGCAAATTTCTCCCGGTCTGGTGAACGAATTAGTTCCGGTACTAACAAAGTCTCTGCAGCAGCACAGAAGTCTTGCACACACCGGCACACAGTTGTCTTGCTCACTCCGAAAAGATGTCCTATGCTTCTGTACTCACAGCCGGTAGCAAGCTTCCACAGTGCGATGGCCACTCTCTTCTTAAAAGGTATACACACGCGGAATGGTGTGTCCTGTTTCTCCATCGCTGGCCGCAGTTTGTTGCACAGGTAGACGTAGGTTTCTTCAGACATCCTGAAGTTCTCCACCCACTGAGTGTGTGTGAAAGATGGAACAATCACATTCCACCACTCGGTAGCTCGGTCGAGCATCCAAACGCATGGTCTAGGGCGGCGAAGTAACTTCTGAAATACACAAACAAAAGCATACATATTTTAATACGTAAAAGTGGTAGCTACAATTAATTAAATACTTGAAATACTTTGGTCGTATGGGGAGCGTGAGCCTAAACACATTGCTAGTTAGCGAACGTTAGCTTACCAAGTAGCATTGTAGTCTCGACGAAGTATTAGTAGCAGTAGGAGTAGGAGTAGTAGTTAGAGTCCTCCAGTAGTCTCTGCGGGCTGCCACAACTCTCGCGTCAGCTGCCTCTATCCCTCGTCTTGCTACAAGTCGCCTCTTTCGAATCCTCTCTTGCCTATTTCTTGTGATACTGAACCACACAGCAAGCAACAAGCAAACGATCTTCTCAACATCCTCCATTGTTGTGTGTTGTGTCGCTTTGTCGCATTGAAGATGACGTCACGGCAGTTTTAAGCAGCGTCGCTCCGCCTACTACCGTTACTATAGATACTGACCCGGTTCCTAAACTGTAATGGAAACGCGCCACAAAGTGAGCTGGTCCTAACGAGGCCGGGCGCGGCCAAAGGAGGCCGAGCGGGGCCGAGCGAGGCCGTATAGTGGAAACGCGGCATTAGGGTGAAGTGTCTCAGGGACACAACGACATGCTGACTGCAGTGGGACTCGAACTTGCTATCCCCTGATTCTAAGTCCAGCACACCATCCACTGAGCTACAGACTCCCACTAGAGACACACACACTCCCACTAGAGACACACACAATGACTCAACAATTTCTCTCTGGGGGGGTTGGGATTGATGGGAGTCTGGGTAGTGTTATCTTAATGCAACAGGTCAGCAGCACTTAGAAAACACACACACAACACACACCACACACACACACACACACAACACACACACACACACACACACACACACACATGCGGGTTTTTGTGAACTAAAAGGACACTTTGACCCAAACACGTTTTTTCCATCATTAGGTGGACACCCCTTTCCACTAGCTTTACAAAGATGTTTTGAATATCAAAAAATCTATTTTGAGCCATACAACACAAATCCCACTTCAAATGTCCCATACACATAGCACAACTCAAAATACAACAACCTGACACCATGCTTCATTAAGAGGACAGCAGATAATGAGCTGCATAAGCCCCGCCCATGACACAATGGTTATTTGTGAGGACAGTAGCTATACAACACACAAACATGTCACTGAAGTGTATTAAAGGGACAAACATGATTAAATGGAACATAACTTTACACAAACGTGTTGGATTGTGCATTACAAGAACAAACCTTTTATAAACGGACAAAATGTTTTGCACAACAGCATAGGAATACCTGATTTGTGATGTAATATTTTAATAGACAATATAGTGCACCATAGATATATAGCTTAAAAGTATGTTAATGTGTTTTGGTTATTGCTTGCCTCCTGTTTGCAATCTGTTGTTTTCATGCAAATGTAGAACCACATTCTAATACTCTCCAGAGGGGTATACTACAAGCAGGTCTTCCGAGACGAATTAAATCCATTTGCAAGTAAATGCTTATATTTGCAGCACTGCTAATTGCAATTACATCATCGATATGAAAAGAACCGATAACCATTTTATAGCAAAGTGACCGAACTGGTTTATCACTAATACAAAATGCTATTTGCCCTACAAGACTGCTCATCTACTTGGAGCATTACCGTTTAAAAGCTGATACAAAAGGACATATTGCACCTTGCACAGTGAACAATGAGCCAAGTTTAATGGTTATTTTCACATAACATTTTCTCACATGAAAATTGAGCTAAGACTAAATCTTTATTATTTTAAACATATAACTCTCCTTCCAGCATTACCTTGGTACGACAGAGGATTAGGGCCACACAAAAAAGAAAAGATAGGAGAATAAAGTCTTAATTACGAGATTAAAGTAGCTATGTTAGGAGAATAAAGATGAAATTATCCCGGGGGCTGAGGGGTCATTGCAGCAGATCTTCAAGGAAGTTATATTGACAGATTGGAACTGGAACGGATCAATAACTCATAAACAAAACTTTGCTAAAACACAAACTAACTACCGTAATAAGGTAAACAACTATCCACAATCCAATTTTCATCAAAACAACCTCACACCGGCCGCCCTCCAAGCTGGACACATAACACAGGTGTCTGTCTGCAGCCGGAGGAGAGAGGAGGGTCATGGACCGTCTACAAAGTGCAACGCTGAAGAAAATACTGCAAATAAACTACTAAAACCACCTATTTTCGCAAACTTGCATGTGTAGTTTAAGCAACAGTATATTATTGTGTGATTTAAAATGTGATGTTTGTAGCTTTATAACAGAGCAGTTATTGAGTATAGTATCTTTATTCAGCGTTGCACTTTGTAGACGGTCCCTGACCCCTCCTCTCTCCTCCGGCTGCAGACAGACACCTGTGTGATGTGTCCAGCTCAGAGGGCGGCGGGTGTGAAGTTGTTTTGATGAAATTGGATTGTGGATAGTTGTTTACCTTATTACGGTAGTTAGTTTCTGTTTTAGCAACGTTTTGTTTATGAGTGTTTGATCCGTGAAGTTCCAATCCTTCAATATAACTATCTGCTGCAACGACCCCTCAGCCCCCGGAATGATTTCATCTTTATTCTCCTAACATAACAGCTTTAATCTCTTATCCATAATAAAACATTGCTCCTACATGTAACATAATAATGAAAAGTTTAACTGTGAACTGTCCTCACTGCATGTTCGATTAAATCTCATCATCTTTTTTGTAGCAGTGCTTTTTTCTTCTGAGCCGTGCCTTGGTTCCTGACGAAGTCTCTAATATTTTGCAAAGAGCGACCAGCCAGAATAGGATGCTCTGCTGCTTTGCACTGTCTGCATTCTATCATCGTGGCCAATCTCCCCTTGGCAATGTGTGCATT
The DNA here is from genome assembly GCA_012861695.1 of Trematomus loennbergii. Taxonomy (NCBI): domain Eukaryota; kingdom Metazoa; phylum Chordata; class Actinopteri; order Perciformes; family Nototheniidae; genus Trematomus; species Trematomus loennbergii. Next base: position 48,013 of record JAAOOA010001355.1, on the reverse strand, counting down.
AAAGTGTCTCAAAACTGCTGCCACCTCTTTTGGAGACCACTTCTGTTTTTGCATCCTCCTGGGATTCCTCTCCACAGCATTTTCAAGAGACTCTACAAACAGAAAAAGAGATCAGTCAATGGTAACCACGTTAACACGTATTTTATTTAAGATGTATTATGTTACTTACTAAAACTATAACTACAAATGGGTTTGGGATGAAGGAATCGAACTGTCTTTCCGGCTTTCCTTCTTCCAATTTCTGATATTGTGCTGGTTCTGAACAATAGCATGTAGGGATCAAATGCTAATGCTTGCTCTTTGCCATATTTAAACATCTGTAAGTCTAACTGTGCAGAGCTTGCAGGAATGATTCTTCTGTATGTAGGGTTACGTTTTCTTTTTTTACTTAAGCAGCTTAAAGTTAGTATTTGACATAATAATAGTACTAACAGGATCAAGTTTTCTGAGACTTGTATTTCGTCCTCACAATGTTTTTAAATGACTTCTTAACAGGAAAAAGACGCATGTAACAATATAGTTTCAGGAAACCATATTCTGATCATTTTTGGTCATGATAAACTCAAATCTTCCAGTTTAACAGAAAATTCAGTTCATGGCTTTAACGTTTAACGCTTCACGATAACCTGAACCAGGGTTTAACCTCCATGCTTGAGAAAGTGACTCATTGGTAGTAGCAGAGTATTTTGTGTACATTTACCAGGTGGCTCATGCATGTCCCCTCTCCTGCCAGGCTCCTTGTCATTCTCATCTGCATTTGTGTTCAATGATAGAAAAGAAGAAGAAAACATCCATCTTAACCAAGAGATTTGTGTAAATATTCAATCTTCATTTCAGCTATTATGTTATTACATGATTACAAAAGCAGGGAGTCTACACCCGCACCTTGACAAAAAAGAAAGGTGATACTTAAAGTTGTGCACCTACTGAGCAGCTCTTACTGTGGATTAGCTTATTTTAAGTAAATGTTCCAGCTCAGCTCTTGTTCTTACAATGTTGTGTCGTTTATTGTAAGGCGCTTTGGACCAAAATTAACAAAATGTATGTAGCCTTTGCTGAGAGTGATTTTAAGATATCAAAAACATTTGAAGGAGCACCGACATTTAGATGATAGCAGCTTGATAGAAGAACAGCGGCTCTTCATCCTCCGCAGAATGTGGAGGTTCAACATGGACTCCAGGATACTCTGCAATTTTTACAGGTGCACCATAGAGAGTATCCTGACTGGCTCTTGTTGTGAGTTATTACAATCAGGTAGAAAGACACTGATTATAGTATTTCATATCTAAAGAGTATGATCATTCAGTTTAACAGAAGAAAAACAGCATTGACACACAGTCCTCTTAGTGTCTAAAGCTGTCCAGTAGAGTGATACACAGGACCTGTGTATCTAACCTCAGCATTCACATCCAGTCTTCATGGTTTGTAACTGGAAAGAAACATGTAACTAATACCAACATTGAGCTGTGGTTAACTCACCTGTTGAATGTCATCATAGTGGGACTCAGATGTCATGGCAGCATCTTCATACAGAGGCCGTTTCTCAATCGTGAGGATGCTTGCTTGGTAGCACAGCCGAGCCGAGCATCTTGCTTCAGAAGCGAGGCAAGAATACTTCCTGGCATTCGGAAAACAAAGAGTGGAACAGGCTAGCAAGTGTGCAGGTGTGCATCATATGAGAGGCCCCCTTACATCTTCCGCCACAGATTTGGGGAAATTGGTCCATGCGCAAAGCATTGTGGGGATTTTAAGGACGCGAAGTCTACCCATGTGCAGCCTCGAAATTTCCCCCAAACCAAGGACGCGGCCTCGGTAGAATTCCAAGTATGAACAGTCCTTCGGCGGCACTCGATGACGTAGCATCCTTGAAATATTGGCTTGGAAGCCAATATCCTCGCGATTGAGAAACGGCCAGAGTCTCTGCCTCAGTGGAAATCTTGTGGATGAAGAAGGACTAAGTTTAATCACTAAACATCCAGAGTAGTACACAAATGCTTCACTTGCTCTTGTTGTGAGTTATTACAATCAGGTAGAAAGACACTGATTATAGTATTTCATATCTAAAGAGTATGATCATTCAGTTTAACAGAAGAAAAACAGCATTGAACACAGTCCTCTTAGTGTCTAAAGCTGTCCAGTAGAGTGATACACAGGACCTGTGTATCTAACCTCAGCATTCACATCCAGTCTTCATGGTTTATAACTGGAAAGAAACATGTAACTAATACCAACATTGAGTTGTGGTTAACTCACCTGTTGAATGTCATCATAGTGGGACTCAGATGCCATGGCAGCATGTTCATACAGAGGGTGTTTCTCAATCGCGAGTACACTTGCTTGGTAGCACATGTCTGCCGAGCATCTTGCTTCAGAAGCGAGTCAAGAATACTTCCTGGCATTCGGAAAACGAAGTGTGGAACACGCTAGCAAGTGTGCAGGTGTGCGTCATATGAGAGGCCCCGCTTACATCTTCCGCCACAGATTTGGGGAAATTGGTCCGTGCGCAAAGCATTGTGGGGATTTTAAGACCACGGAGTCTACTCATGTGCAGCCTCGATATTTCTCCAAACGGAGTACGCCGGGCTCGGTAGATTTCCAAGTATGCTGGAGATTGGAACAGTACTTCGGCGGCACTCGATGACGTAGTATGCTTGAAATAGTGGCTCTGAAGCAGCTTTACTCGCGATTGAGAAACACCCAGAGTCTCTGCCTCAGTGGAAATCTTGTGGATGAAGAAGGACTAAGTTTAATCACTAAACATCCAGAGTAGTACACAATTTCACTGGCTCTTGTTGTGAGTTATTACAATCAGGTAGAAAGACACTGATTATAGTATTTCATATCTAAAGAGTATGATCATTCAGTTTAACAGAAGAAAAACAGCATTGACACACAGTCCTCTTAGTGTCTAAAGCTGTCCAGTAGAGTGATACACAGGACCTGTGTATCTAACCTCAGCATTCACATCCAGTCTTCATGGTTTGTAACTGGAAAGAAACATGTAACTAATACCAACATTGAGCTGTGGTTAACTCACCTGTTGAATGTCATCATAGTGGGACTCAGATGTCATGGCAGCATCTTCATACAGAGGCCGTTTCTCAATCGTGAGGATGCTTGCTTGGTAGCACAGCCGAGCCGAGCATCTTGCTTCAGAAGCGAGGCAAGAATACTTCCTGGCATTCGGAAAACAAAGTGGAACAGGCTAGCAAGTGTGCAGGTGTGCGTCATATGAGAGGCCCCCCTTACATCTTCCGCCACAGATTTGGGGAAATTGGTCCGTGCGCAAAGCATTGTGGGGATTTTAAGGACGCGAAGTCTACCCATGTGCAGCCTCGAAATTTCCCCCAAACCAAGGACGCGGCCTCGGTAGAATTCCAAGTATGCAACAGTCCTTCGGCGGCACTCGATGACGTAGCATCCTTGAAATATTGGCTTGGAAGCCAATATCCTCGCGATTGAGAAACGGCCAGAGTCTCTGCCTCAGTGGAAATCTTGTGGATGAAGAAGGACTAAGTTTAATCACTAAACATCCAGAGTAGTACACAATGCTTCACTTGCTCTTGTTGTGAGTTATTACAATCAGGTAGAAAGACACTGATTATAGTATTTCATATCTAAAGAGTATGATCATTCAGTTTAACAGAAGAAAAACAGCATTGACACACAGTCCTCTTAGTGTCTAAAGCTGTCCAGTAGAGTGATACACAGGACCTGTGTATCTAACCTCAGCATTCACATCCAGTCTTCATGGTTTATAACTGGAAAGAAACATGTAACTAATACCAACATTGAGCTGTGGTTAACTCACCTGTTGAATGTCATCATAGTGGGACTCAGATGTCATGGCAGCATCTTCATACAGAGGCCGTTTCTCAATCGCGAGGATGCTTGCTTGGTAGCACAGCCGAGCCGAGCATCTTGCTTCAGAAGCGAGTCAAGAATACTTCCTGGCATTCGGAAAACGAAGTGTGGAACACGCTAGCAAGTGTGCAGGTGTGCGTCATATGAGAGGCCCCGCCTTACATCTTCCGCCACAGATTTGGGGAAATTGGTCCGTGCGCAAAGCATTGTGGGGATTTTAAGACGCGAGTCTACTCATGTGCAGCCTCGAATTTCCCAAACGGACGCCGGGCTCGGTAGATTCCAAGTATGCAACAGTACTTCGGCGGCACTCGATGACGTAGAATCCTTGAAATATTGGCTCTGGAAGCATACTCGCGATTGAGAAACACCAGAGTCTCTGCCTCAGTGGAAATCTTGTGGATGAAGAAGGACTAAGTTTAATCACTAAACATCCAGAGTAGTACACAAATGCTTCACTTGCTCTTGTTGTGAGTTATTACAATCAGGTAGAAAGACACTGATTATAGTATTTCATATCTAAAGAGTATGATCATTCAGTTTAACAGAAAAAAACAGCATTGATAACACAGTCCTCTTAGTGTCTAAAGCTGTCCAGTAGAGTGATACACAGGACCTGTGTATCTAACCTCAGCATTCACATCCAGTCTTCATGGTTTGTAACTGGAAAGAAACATGTAACTAATACCAACATTGAGTGGTGTTAACTCACCTGTTGAATGTCATCATAGTGGGACTCAGATGTCATGGCAGCATCTTCATACAGAGGCCGTTTTCTCAATCGCAGGATGCTTGCTTGGTAGCACAGCCGAGACCGAGCATCTTGCTTCAGAAGCGAGGCAAGAATACTTCCTGGCATTCGGAAAACGAAGTGTGGAACACGCTAGCAAGTGTGCAGGTGTGCGTCATATGAGAGGCCCCGCTTACATCTTCCGCCACAGATTTGGGGAAATTGGTCCGTGCGCAAAGCATTGTGGGGATTTTAAGGACCGCGGAGTCTACTCATGTGCAGCCTCGATATTTCCCCCAAACCAAGACGCGGCTCGGTAGATTCCAAGTATGCTGGAGAAACAGTCCTTCGGCGGCACTCGGATGACGAAGTAATGCTTGAAATAGTGGCTGGAAGCAAGCTTTACTCGCGATTGAGAAAACCCAGAGTCTCTGCCTCAGTGGAAATCTTGTGGATGAAGAAGGACTAAGTTTAATCACTAAACATCCAGAGTAGTACACAATGCTTCACTTGCTCTTGTTGTGAGTTATTACAATCAGGTAGAAAGACATGATTATAGTATTTCATATCTAAAGAGTATGATCATTCAGTTTAACAGAAGAAAAACAGCATTGACACACAGTCCTCTTAGTGTCTAAAGCTGTCCAGTAGAGTGATACACAGGACCTGTGTATCTAACCTCAGCATTCACATCCAGTCTTCATGGTTTGTAACTGGAAAGAAAACATGTAACTAATACCAACATTGAGTTGTGGTTAACTCACCTGTGAATGTCATCATAGTGGGACTCAGATGCCATGGCAGCATCTCATACAGAGGGTGTTTCTCAAATCGCGAGTACACTTGCTTGGTAGCACATGTCTGCCGAGCATCTTGCTTCAGAAGCGAGTCAAGAATACTTCCTGGCATTCGGAAAACGAAGTGTGGAACACGCTAGCAAGTGTGCAGGTGTGCGTCATATGAGAGGCCCCGCATTACATCTTCCGCCACAGATTGGGGAAATTGGTCCGTGCGCAAAGCATTTGGGGATTTTAAGACCACGGAGTCTACTCATGTGCAGCTCGATATTTCTCCAAACGGAGACGCCGGGCTCGGTAGATTTCCAAGTATGCTGGAGATTGGAACAGTACTTCGGCGGCACTCGATGACGTAGAATGCTTGAAATAGGGCTCTGAAGCAGCTTTACTCGCGATTGAGAAACACCCAGAGTCTCTGCCTCAGTGGAAATCTTGGTGGATGAAGAAGGACTAAGTTTAATCACTAAACATCCAGAGTAGTACACAATGCTTCACTGGCTCTTGTTGTGAGTTATTACAATCAGGTAGAAAGACACTGATATAGTATTTCATATCTAAAGAGTATGATCATTCAGTTTAACAGAAGAAAAACAGCATTGACACACAGTCCTCTTAGTGTCTAAAGCTGTCCAGTAGAGTGATACACAGGACCTGTGTATCTAACCTCAGCATTCACATCCAGTCTTCATGGTTTGTAACTGGAAAGAAACATGTAACTAATACCAACATTGAGCTGTGGTTAACTCACCTGTTGAATGTCATCATAGTGGGACTCAGATGTCATGGCAGCATCTTCATACAGAGGCCGTTTCTCAATCGCGAGGATGCTTGCTTGGTAGCACAGCCGAGCCGAGCATCTTGCTTCAGAAGCGAGCAAGAATACTTCCTGGCATTCGGAAAACAAAGAATGGAACAGGCTAGCAAGTGTGCAGGTGTGCGTCATATGAGAGGCCCCACCTTACATCTTCCGCCACAGATTTGGGGAAATTGGTCCGTGCGCAAAGCATTGTGGGGATTTTAAGGACGCGAAGTCTACCCATGTGCAGCCTCGAAATTTCCCCCAAACCAAGGACGCGGCCTCGGTAGAATTCCAAGTATGCAACAGTCCTTCGGCGGCACTCGATGACGTAGCATCCTTGAAATATTGGCTTGGAAGCCAATATCCTCGCGATTGAGAAACGGCCAGAGTCTCTGCCTCAGTGGAAATCTTGTGGATGAAGAAGGACTAAGTTTAATCACTAAACATCCAGAGTAGTACACAAATGCTTCACTTGCTCTTGTTGTGAGTTATTACAATCAGGTAGAAAGACACTGATTATAGTATTTCATATCTAAAGAGTATGATCATTCAGTTTAACAGAAGAAAAACAGCATTGACACACAGTCCTCTTAGTGTCTAAAGCTGTCCAGTAGAGTGATACACAGGACCTGTGTATCTAACCTCAGCATTCACATCCAGTCTTCATGGTTGTAACTGGAAAGAAACATGTAACTAATACCAACATTGAGTTGTGGTTAACTCACCTGTTGAATGTCATCATAGTGGGACTCAGATGCCATGGCAGCATCTTCATACAGAGGTGTTTCTCAATCGCGAGACTTGCTTGGTAGCACACTGCCGAGCATCTTGCTTCAGAAGCGAGTCAAGAATACTTCCTGGCATTCGGAAAACGAAGTGTGGAACAGGCTAGCAAGTGTGCAGGTGTGCGTCATATGAGAGGCCCCGCTTACATCTTCCGCCACAGATTTGGGGAAATTGGTCCATGCGCAAAGCATTGTGGGGATTTTAAGACCGCGGAGTCTACTCATGTGCAGCCTCGATTTCTCCAAACGGAGTACGCCGGCCTCGGTAGAATTCCAAGTATGCAACAGTCCTTCGGCGGCACTCGATGACGTAGTATCCTTGAAATATTGGCTTGAAGCATACTCGCGATTGAGAAACGGCCAGAGTCTCTGCCTCAGTGGAAATCTTGTGGATGAAGAAGGACTAAGTTTAATCACTAAACATCCAGAGTAGTACACAAATGCTTCACTTGCTCTTGTTGTGAGTTATTACAATCAGGTAGAAAGACACTGATTATAGTATTTCATATCTAAAGAGTATGATCATTCAGTTTAACAGAAGAAAAACAGCATTGAACACAGTCCTCTTAGTGTCTAAAGCTGTCCAGTAGAGTGATACACAGGACCTGTGTATCTAACCTCAGCATTCACATCCAGTCTTCATGGTTTATAACTGGAAAGAAACATGTAACTAATACCAACATTGAGTTGTGGTTAACTCACCTGTTGAATGTCATCATAGTGGGACTCAGATGCCATGGCAGCTTCTTCATGCAGAGTCTCTGCCTCAGTGGAAATCTTGTGGATGAAGAAGGACCAAGTTTAATCACTAAACATCCAGAGTAGTACACAAATGCTTTACTTGCCTGTTGTTGTGAGTTAACACACAATATCCACCTCATAGTTCAATAACAGGTCATCAAGTCAATGGCCATCATTTAAAATCATCTTTTGTATTAATAGCATTTTGTATAGAACTGTTGAAATTTCAATTTTCCATGTGACTAACATATTGGACATGGCAGAGCTAAGTTTGTTGTGAACATAGTGTTAAATGATAGATTTACATAGCAGAGTGTTGATACAAGACACCATTCGTAAATACCTTGCATCTCCATGGCCAATCAGAATCACTGTAGTCATAAGCTATCTCTTCTCCAGGACTGATGTCTTTGAGTGCAAAAAGACAAAGATGGGGCTTTCCATCCACTTTGTTCAATTTCATTTTGCAGTTCGGGTTCACATGGTCATCGTTGACAAGTCTCCCTAGGGATTGTCCTCTTTGGCAGCATCAACACTGATTGGGCAAGGACACAATTCTGATTACAAACTAACAGTATTACAACCACAGCAAACTAGCATTAGATAAAATACATATAGACAAAAAAAGGCTCAAAATGTACACTGTATGCCCAACTTAACATCAAGATAGCAGCGTTTGTATGTCTGGGTAACTACACATTTAGAAATAACATTACAATATTTACTTACCATAACTCTTGTCCATTTATACGAAAGTCAAACATGAAAACCTTAAGTGCACAATGGTATACTTGTTGCTGGTGTTCACGTTCAGATTTAGTTATGACTTCCCCTCTATATTCAATTAGGAAGTCTCCGTTTTGAAAGGGTCGGCAGCTGAACACTCCTCGACCTAACAAAGATCAGAGGATGGGTCAGGAGAAGTGATGAGGTTAAACAACAATACACATTTGTCATGCTAATGACAAGAATAGTAAGCAAATACTTTTGTCACTCACCTTTGAAGGAATTTATGAACTTCACATCAAATCCATCCTTGTCTTTGCACAAGGATGTAAAATGTGCAGCCTCTTCTCTAGGTTTAATCTTTGCTCTCCGGGGTCTTGCTGATGCCATATCCAGCAAAGGGTTCATTTTCACTGTTGGTGAGAAAACAGACCCTTTGATTATCTACGCAAGCCATGCCACTGAAACAGCTCAATATGTGTAACAATGGCTGCTAAGTCAGTGCATTTGGCATCTATAAACAAAATAAACTGTTCAGCTTCATGTTTTCACTGGATGCTTCCCTCACAATCTCAACCACAGTGTTAACGCTGTTATGTATAGGTTATTGTATGGGTTTAAATGTACTTTACACTCAGATGCAGAAACAGATGACTAACTAACAGGCTGCTTCCAGCAGCTAACAGCTTGAAAAGTGCAGACAAATGTAAGACATGGAAAGCTGTGATTATAAGACGGCAATAACATAGGTAACAGTCAGCAATCACGCTAAATATCTGAGATATTTCATCAACTTAATCAGAGCATAGTTCACTGTTTACGCAGCAACGGGCTAACAGCTATGTCTGTGAAGCATGCTACTTTTACAATGTTTTACTCACATGGAATTGGAACTTACCAGGATGAATTACTCTCATCAATATTATCTACAAATGCTTGCTCAATAAATGTATGGAAAAAACTGCCTTAAATAACATTATTTTGAATAAAAAACTCAAATGTAGGCCTACTGACTAGATGAATGCTGACACGTGTCCCCAATTAAGCTAGCATTAGCCGTAGCTGCTAAAGTTTTAGCCTAAAACGTGTCTCTAATTCCAGTGTTTCCCCTACCATTGTCTTGGAGGGGCGCTGCGCCCCGCCTGAAATTCAAGGTGTTTAAAAAAAAAATTGCAACTAATCTATAGCCTATCTACTGTCACTTTTCACATTGAACATGTGCTCTTTTATTAAATAAATAGCTGCAGCTAATTCAGAACGCTGCTAAGAAAGTGGATCAGTCCAGTTCTGAGGTCTTTACACTGGTTCCTCACTGACACTAAGAAAGTGGATCAGTCCAGTTCTGAGGTCTTTGCACTGGTTCCTCACTACCACTAAGAAAGTGGATCAGTCCAGTTCTGAAGTCTTTACACTGGTTCCTCACTGACACTAAGAAAGTGGATCAGTCCTGTTCTGAAGTCTTTACACTGGTTCCTCACTGACACTAAGAAAGTGGATCAGTCCAGTTCTGAAGTCTTTACACTGGTTCCTCACTGACACTAAGAAAGTGGATCAGTCCAGTTCTGAAGTCTTTACACTGGTTCCTCACTAACACTAAGAAAGAGGATCAGTCCAGTTCTGAGGTCTTTGCACTGGTTCCTCACTAACACTAAGAAAGAGGATCAGTCCAGTTCTGAAGTCTTTACACTGGTTCCTCACTAACACTAAGAAAGTGGATCAGTCCAGTTCTGAGGTCTTTGCACTGGTTCCTCACTACCACTAAGAAAGTGGATCAGTCCAGTTCTGAAGTCTTTACACTGGTTCCTCACTGACACTAAGAAAGTGGATCAGTCCTGTTCTGAAGTCTTTACACTGGTTCCTCACTGACACTAAGAAAGTGGATCAGTCCTGTTCTGAGGTCTTTACACTGGTTCCTCACTGACACTAAGAAAGTGGATCAGTCCAGTTCTGAAGTCTTTACACTGGTTCCTCACTGACACTAAGAAAGTGGATCAGTCCAGTTCTGAAGTCTTTACACTGGTTCCTCACTAACACTAAGAAAGAGGATCAGTCCAGTTCTGAGGTCTTTGCACTGGTTCCTCACTAACACTAAGAAAGAGGATCAGTCCAGTTCTGAGGTCTTTGCACTGGTTCCTCACTAAAGGCCCTACACAACAAACAAACACCAAAGAACACGTCCCGACGGACCCGACTGTTGTGTCGCCTCACGTCTCCTGCGTCTTGGCCAAACAGTCGCACTGGAACACACCGCAAAGACTTCAGCCGACGGCCAAGTAGCACGTACGCACTCTCCTTACCAGCAGGCGGCGGTAGTGTGTATTCGTCATTCAAAAGAGGCAACTGGAAGACAGACTGCGTGATATATACAAACAACAAATAGCGTGCGTTCCATTTTCCCTCTCGTCCATCACAGACGGTTTCACAAAGCGACTTATCGAAAAGTGCGGTACTGGAAAATGAAAAAGAATAGCCGTCTGTGTGTGCCTTTTTGACTTCCGTTTCGCTTCTCATGCACTGATTCGCTAAGCTGAACAGCCAATCAGAGTGATTTCTTTTGCCGACAGCCTCCTGATTCAAAATGTTGAATCGGGAGCGGAAAATCCAGGCTGAAGACTTTGCTTTTTGCCGCTGCTTTTAATTGAACTATTCACATCTTAAACTGCACTATAACTTTTATTCATGTATTTTTTCTTTTAATGTTTATTTTATTATCTTTGCTTTTTAATGACTGTTTTAAATGCCATTTTCTTAACCTGTTAAGCCCGAGAGACCCCGGTACCGGGGCACTGCCGCAACATCTTGCAACGGAAACAGTGTCTGAGGGCATGTTCATTTAATAAACTATGAATGTTTTATATCCATGTAACGGGAAGAAACTCATCTAACTGATCATTTTTATTTTATTTTCAAAAGAAAACCCACAATACTAACTCTGAGCCTCTGAATTAGCAACGAGCGAAAAATGCTAACAGATTACTGCACCGAAAATCACAAAACCTTATATCTTCTCACATCCATGACATCGTTTCACATCGTGAGGTGACACAATCGATGGGTACCCTCATTATCACTCAATTATATGAAATGGCGACGTTATAAGCAAAAACGGACATCAAAACAGGTGACGCTAGGTAGCTAAAAATGCTAACATTTTTACCTTGGCTCTGTAGTCTCTCCAAAGTGGTCTTCAATGGCATTAAAACGATAAAAAACGCTGCTGAAGTTAATCCATAGGTTAATCTAATGTGTCTGTGTCCCTTTGAAATGATTTCTGATAATCCATAAGCATTAAAACTGCTTTTCCGTTTCTAGATGTCAAAGCTAGAGATAGGTCCACTCTGATGGAAAATTACATGCGCGAAGCCCCACCTCTTCTCTTCACAACGTGTGTGTGGGGGACTCCCCCTTCGATTGTATTGGCTCTAACGGTCAGAAAGAGGTGTCAACCATCAATATCGAGCAAGGGGTCCAGAGATATGGAAAATCCACCCAAATGACCCCAGAAGTGGTTTCTTTTTGCTAAATCTCTCTAAAAAGGTCAAGTGTCACTTGTTTTGCATCAATCTTGATACAGGGTACTTATTATATGTTGTACTTTGGATTCCTAAAGCTTTTAGTCTACTAACCCATCATCCAAGGGTAGTTTTCACTATAAGTAAAAATAATGTTTGGACGGACACTATAATTTACAGTTTTTTACTATGTAAAATCTGAATTTTCTTTAAAATAAAAAACATCTATATTGATTCTGACTTTTCTACATCCAACTCACAGGTTTATCATTACTTTGAGAACAATGATTATTAATTTAACCCTTTTAGAAGCGAAGATATGGTCATTTGTTCAGGGCATGTCATTTTCGAGCCTGAGACCTGAAAAACAGGCTCAGGGCTTAAGAGGTTATCGTCGTTCATTTTTGTAAAGCACTTTGAATTGCCTTTTGTTGAAAGGTGCTATATAAATAAACTTGCCTTGCCTTCCTCTCCCCTGCAGGCTGAGATCCAGATGGTGCTGAACCTCGGCGTTTCTCCTGATAAAATCATCTTCGCTCACACAACCAAACCCATGTCTCACATCAGATTCGCCGCCACTCACCGAGTCCAAACGATGACCTTTGACAGCGAGGAAGAGCTCAGAAAGATCTCTCTCTGTCACCCCAAGGCCAGGTGAGCACACCTGTTCTGGTTTCTGTTAGCATTAGCATTAGCAAAGGGGTACAGTAACTATGTACATTTACTCCTGTACTGTACTTCAGTGCAATTTTGAGGTACTTGTACTTTACTAGAGTATTTCAATGTAGGGAAAACTAAATTGATCGTCATTTGGTCGCCCCCCTGCAGATTGGTGCTCCGGATCGCGGTGGATGACTCCGATTCGCTGTTGAGACTCAGCGCTAAGTTTGGTGCTGGTCTGGGATTGGTGGAGAAGCTGCTGGGTCTCGCTGTAGATCTGGACCTCACAGTGATTGGCATCAGCTTCCACGTGGGCAGCGGCTGCACCGGGAGTCAGGCCTTCCAGAAAGCCATCGCCGACGCACGACAAGTCTTCGACATCGCCGTGAGTCATCATCTTTTGGTCGACAACTGTCTCTGTTGTTGGAAACTTACCTAAAATTTTATGGTTTTATTTTAACAATTATTTTATCTTTTTATTTAACCTTTATTTAACCAGATAAAAGTATTGAGATAAAATCTCATTTTCAATGCTGACCTGGCCAAGAAGGCAATGTGTACACATGACCCGTGAACAATGTGATCACATGACTCCTTCTGATGTTACTGCAGATCTGCTGTAAGCTAGCTAGCTAACGTAGCTAACCTAGTCGTTTCAGATACACTGACAAACACTTACAGTTATGAGACGACTAACTCTGAGACAGTTGTTCAGCTTTAAATCCTGAACGTCACCAAGCGCTGTTTTCGCAATGTGACTCTTTGTTTCAGAGTGTGTTTCAGAGTGTGTGTGTGTGTGTGTGTGTGTGTGTGTGTCTGTGTGTTGAGTGTGTGTGTGTGTGTTTCAGAGTGTGTTGAGGTGTGTGTGTGTGTGTTTCAGAGTGTGTGTGTGTGTGTGTGTTTCAGAGTGTGTGTGTGTGTGTGTGTGTGTGTTGATGTGTGTGTGTGTGTTTCAGAGTGTGTGTTGATGTGTGTGTGTGTGTTTCAGAGTGTGTGTGTGTTTAGAGTGTGTTGTGTGTGTGTGTGTGTGTGTGTTTCAGAGTGTGTTGAGGTGTGTGTGTGTGTGTCAGAGTGTGTGTGTGTGTGTGTGTGTTGTGTGTGTGTGTGTGTGTGTTTCAGAGTGTGTGTTGATGTGTGTGTGTGTGTTTCAGAGTGTGTGTTGATGTGTGTGTGTGTGTTTCAGAGTGTGTTGGGCGTTCAGATAAGTCTCCTGGATATCGGCGGTGGATTTTCCGGCAGAGTCGAATTTCCCATCAAGTTTGAAGAGGTAAACTGAGTCAGAAATATCAGAAGTTCTTCGAGGCAGCGTTCCAGTGACTAAAGTGTTAGCAGATCTAGACTTATACCTTTTGTCTCTCAGCAGCATAAAGGTGACCATTCTCACAGTTCAGGTTTAGCCATTCATCTCGGCGTAATTTATTAGATGCACACAGGTCAAGAGACATGAGAACTGACAAAGAAGGGGCGTGACTCCAACTGTCATATACCCCAGGTAGTGACATCACAATCATGGAGTCATACAATATACATATCTCTGTATGTTATACCTCAACAAAAAGTAATGACTTCCCAGTAGGAGGGCGGGACCATTACAGGTCCTTCTGGAACATATTGTGTTATATCTCTAATACCAACCACATTATTGGAGATATTGGATTGCACATGATCCATCTTGCAGAAATGTCACTATACCTTTGACTTTAGGTCATTTTGTGCGGAGTAATATCCGTAAAATGTGATATTAACCCGCTGTTTCCTCCACCAGTTTGCAGACGTAATAAATGCGGCACTGGATAAATTCTTCCCGCCCGACTGTGGGGTTCAGATCATTGCAGAACCGGGCCGGTTCTACGTGGAGTCGGCCTTCACCCTGGCAGTGAACGTCTTCGCCAAAAAGAGTAATCTCACTTTATGAGGAGAAGCAGCACTGTGTGTTGTTTACACGTGGGGGGGTCTGTATCTCCTCCGCCTTCATACGCTGATAATAATTATAATTATAATAGATTTGATCTATAAAGGCGCCTTTCAAGGCTCTCAAGGCTCTCAAGGTTGCAGCAAAAAACTAAAACAAAACAAAAGTCCCAAAACATGACAATATAATCAATAACAACAGAAAAACAGAGGCGCCTTAACTAAAGCTCTAACTAAAGCCTTAACTAAAGCCTTAACTTGCCACAAAAAAACTGTTATTATTTTTACTTCTGTTTCAGACGAGGGAGTCATCAATCCAAACATTGAATTAGTTTTTACACTAAACTCATATTTGGGAATGTATGCTGGTAGCTGTGTGAAAGTAAAAATGATCTCAACAAAGTTTTTAAAATAATCACTCTGAAGGTAGAAAGCTAACGGTTGCTAGCTTGTTAGATACATAGCTCATGTTCTGGTTAGCTTGTCAGATAAATTGCTAAAGGATAGAATAAAGGATCATTTACTTTAAGTTTCCTGTTATTTAAACATCTGTTTGCATATTGTGAGTCCTCTGAATAACTTGAATGTGTGTTCCAGACTGTGAGGAGAGCGGCCCTGGTGGACAGATGATGTATTACATCAACGATGGAGTGTATGGATCCCTGAGCTGCGTCGTCAACGACCCGGCTCACCCCCCGTCCAGCTGCTTCCTCACAGGGTGAACACCCCGTCTACACCCCGTATTCACACCGTCTACACCCCGTCTACACCCCGTCTACACCCCGTATTCACACCGTCTGCACCCCGTCTACACCCCGTATTCACACCGTCTACACCCCGTACACACGTATACACCCCGTCTACACACCGTCTACACCCCGTATTCACACCGTCTACACCCCGTCTACACACCGTATACACCCCGTCTACACACCGTCTACCCCGTCTACACCCCGTATTCACACCGTCTACACCCCGTCTACACCCCGTCTACACCCCGTATACACCCCGTATTCACACCGTCTACACCGTCTACACCCCGTATACACCCCGTATACACCCCGTCTACACCTTGTCTACACCCCGTATTCACACCGTCTACACCCGTCTACACCTTGTCTACACCCCGTCTACACCCCGTATTCACACCGTCTACACCCCGTCTACACCCCGTCTACACCCCGTATTCACACCGTCTGCACCCCGTCTACACGTATTCACACCGTCTACACCCCGTATACACCCGTCTACACACGTCTACACCGTATACACCCCGTCTACACACCGTCTACACCCCGTATTCACACCGTCTACACCCCGTCTACACACGTATACACCCCGTCTACACACCGTCTACACCCCGTCTACACCCGTATTCACACCGTCTACACCCCGTCTACACCCCGTCTACACCCCGTATACACCCCGTCTACACCCCGTCTACACCCGTATTCACACCGTCTACACCCCGTCTACACCCCGTATACACCCCGTATACACCCCGTCTACACCTTGTCTACACCCCGTATTCACACCGTCTACACCCCGTCTACACCTTGTCTACACCCCGTCTACACCCGTCTACACCGTCTACACCCCGTATTCACACCGTCTACACCCGTCTACACCCCGTCTACACCCCGTCTACACCGTCTACACCGTCTACACCCCGTCTACACCGTACACCCCGTCTACACACCGTCTACACCCGTCTACACCGTACACCCGTCTACACCCCGTATTCACACCGTCTACACCCCGTCTACACCCCGTATACACCCCGTACACCCCGTCTACACCGTCTACACCCCGTATTCACACCGTCTACACCCCGTCTACACCTGTCTACACCCCGTCTACACCCCGTCTACACCCCATATTCACACCGTCTACACCCCGTCTACACCCCGTCTACACCCCGTCTACACCCCGTCTACACCCCGTCTACACCTTGTCTACACCCCGTATTCACACCGTCTACACCCCGTCTACACCCGTCTACACCCCGTCTACACCCCGTCTACACCCCGTATTCACACCGTCTACACCCCGTCTACACCCCGTCTACACCCGTACACCCCGTATACACCCCGTCTACACCTTGTCTACACCCCGTATTCACACCGTCTACACCCCGTCTACACCTTGTCTACACCCCGTCTACACCCCGTCACCCGTCTACACCCCGTCTACACCCCGTATTCACACCGTCTACACCCCGTCTACACCCCGTCTACACCCGTCTACACCTGTCTACACCGTCTACACCCCGTCTACACCCCGTCTACACCCCATATCACACCGTCTACACCCCGTCTACACACCGTATACACCCCGTCTACACCGTCTACACCCCGTCTACACACCGTATACACCCCGTCTACACCCCGTATTCACACCGTCTACACCCCGTCTACACCCCGTATACACCCCGTATACACCCCGTCTACACCTTGTCTACACCCCGTATTCACACCGTCTACACCCCATCTACACCTTGTCTACACCCCGTCTACACCCCGTCTACACCCCGTATTCACACCGTCTACACCCCGTCTACACCCGTCTACACCCCGTATTCACACCGTCTACACCCCGTCTACACCCCGTCTACACCCGTCTACACCTTGTCTACACCTTGTCTACACCCCGTCTACACCCCATATTCACACCGTCTACCCCGTCTACACCCGTCTACACCCCGTATACACCCCGTCTACACCCGTCTACACCCCGTATTCACACCGTCTACACCCCGTCTACACCCCGTATACACCCCGTCTACACCTTGTCTACACCCCGTATTCACACCGTCTACACCCCGTCTACACCTTGTCTACACCCCGTCTACACCCCGTCTACACCCCGTATTCACACCATCTACCCCGTCTACACCCCGTCTACACACCGTATACACACCGTCTACACCCCGTCTACACCCCGTCTACACCCCGTCTACACCTTGTCTATACCTTGTCTACACCCCGTATACACCCCGTCTACACCCTATATTCACACCGTCTACACCCCGTCTACACCCCGTCTACACACCGTATACACACCGTATACACACCGTCTACACCCCGTCTACACACCGTATACACACCGTATACACACCGTATACACACCGTCTACACCCCGTCTACACACCGTATACACACCGTCTACATCAGAGGGGTCAAACTGAATTTCATCGCGGGTGTTAGAAAAACTTCCATTTTTACTTTTTAAATGCAGTAGGTGGACACCAGGTTTATTTAACAGAAAAACGGTTTGCTGTTTGTAAACCAGATCATTCTGTAAAGCCTAAATATAAGAGGACACATTTCTGAACCTAGATATCTTGGTTATTCACAATACACTTAAGTAAAAACATCTTATTGATATTTATTTTCTCTTTGCATTGCATTTGAAGTGTAGAGGTAATCCAAAGGTACGACGTACTGTAGCGCTGCTCTCCTCTATACTGAATGATAAAGGTGTCAATTCTCGTCTGTATTTCATATTTAAATCCTTGTCTGTAGGCCGTGGGGGTCGGCGAGGTGAGGTACTGCTCGGTGGTCTGGGGTCCGACCTGCGACAGCTATGATAAAGTGTCGGACAGTGCCATGATTCCTGAGCTGCAGGTGGGCGACTGGCTGCTCGTCCACCACATGGGGGCGTACTCTATCTCTCTGAGCACCGACTTCAACGGCTTTGAAAGAGCCAAGGTTTTCCCGTGGTGACGGAGGAGACGAGGCGCCTCTTAGAGCTCCGTCACACCTCAGTGTGAAGAAACAACCTGGAGACACTTCTGTTGGACAAAGGGAATATTGTGCTCTGTAAACTCACTGCATATGCTGTCCACTATGCCTCTCTTCCAATTCAAAATGACATTGATGTTATCAACCCTTTCACAGCTTCATCCCTTCCACCCTAAATCCCTAAATCCCTGCACCCATTCACCCCTCCCTCCTTACATCTTCATTCACCCCTCCCTCCTACGTCTTCATTCACCCCTCCCTCCTTACATCTTCATTCACCCCCCCTCCTTACATCTTCATTCACCCCTCCCTCCTTACGTCTTCATTCACCCCTCCCTCCTTACATCTTCACCCCTCCCTCCTTACATCTTCATTCACCCCTCCCTCCTTACGTCTTTCTTCACCCTCCTTCACCCCTCCCTCCTTACATCTTCCTCCATCCCTCCTTCCCTACATTCCTTCACCTAATCATCCCTCCTTCTTAGATCCCATAAACACTTCATCCCTCCCTTCCTCCCTCCCTTCACTTGTCTTTCCTTTGAAGACCTTTACCTTGTTCCACAGCCTTTAAAGCTTTCATTCATCAAAAAAATTGAAAAAGGTAAAACAATAAATTCCTGAAAAATGTTAAAAGTTCAAATAATGTTCCTTTGACTCGTCTGAGATATTTAATCAACAGGTGTTTCAACAAGAGCAGTTCAGGATAGAAGCAGAAATCATGTTCTTTATTGAATCCCTGTAGAGGTAGTCAGGTGTGTGTGTGTGTGTGTGTGTGTGTGTGTGTGTGTGTGTGTGTGTGTGTGTGTGTGTGTGTGTGTGTGTGTGTGTGTGTGTGTGTGTGTGTGTGTGCCTGACAGACTGCGCTCTGTGACAGGAAGTGGTGCTTCATTAAAGTGTACCCCTGCTGGAGCACCATGGGCTCTGTTTCAGAGTTGGGTCAAACTGTTTTTGGTGTGAAGTCATTTCATTTCTTTCAGGGATGCAAACTTGTCACCTTTCGGCGAAATTCGCCGTTTTGATCCAAAATAGGTCGTTTGTGTGATTCCTGTAGATCTGCAATAAAATATTTCTGGGGTATGGGGGGGTCTGGGACCCGGAGTAATCTGCGGCCGCGAGCTGTTATGTGCCATCATGACACGCATGGTGTTCTTTTTTTATATATTATAATGAAGCACGAGCACAAGTCTTCCTGCCTGTCGGCTCTGCTCATGGATGTATAATAAGGCTCTGCTGCTCCGGATGAGGGTCTAGCTTCAGCAGCTACATTACCTACGGTGCGTTCGTTAATATTAACTGTGCGGTCCAGAGTCACTGTGGCACAGACTGGAGCGCTGGTTAGAACGGGGTGTTCAGAGCAGCAGAGCGTGATGTGCACTGAAAAGTGTTTCTGTCGCAATATTATTTAATGAATCGTTGAGCTAGCTAACTAGCATACATTGTCACTATCTGCTAACGTTAGCTTTAGCCTTCGTTTTCAAATAGTTTCTTTCATAGCCTATAAACGGAGGTGGTATAAGTATCTTGTACTTGAGTAAAAGTTGAAGTACTCAGATCTTGTTCTTGAGTAAAAGTAGAAGTACTCAGATCTTGTTCTTGAGTACAAGTAGAAGTACTCAGATCTTGTTCTTGAGTAAAGTAGAAGTACTCAGATCTTGTTCTTGAGTAAAAGTAGAAGTACTCAGATCTTGTACTTGAGTAAAAGTAGAAGTACTCAGATCTTGTTCTTGAGTAAAAGTAGAAGTACTCAGATCTTGTTCTTGAGTAAAAGTTGAAGTACTCAGGTCTTGTACTTGAGTACAAGTAGAAGTACTCAGATCTTGTCTTGAGTAAAAGTAGAAGTACTCAGATCTTGTTCTTGAGTAAAAGTTGAAGTACTCAGGTCTTGTACTTGAGTAAAAGTAGAAGTACTCAGATCTTGTTCTTGAGTAAAAGTAGAAGTACCAGAGTGTAGGAATACTCTGTTACAGTAAAAGTCCTGCATTCAAAATGTTCCTCAAGTAAAAGTAGAAAAGTATTCTCATCAAAATATAGTGAAAGAAAGACAGTAAAAGTAGTCGTTGTGCAGATTGGTCCATTTCAGAATAATATATATGATATGTTTTATAATGATTGATCATGAAAGTGTTCTCAAAGCTGGTAAAGGTGCAGCTAGTTTGAATGACTTTGTATACTGCAGGGTAGCTTGTGGATTTACTCCAGGTGGAACTAAAGTCTGATTTAACACTTGATTATATTTCACATCATTCATCCACATCTGTGAAGTAACTAAAGGTATTAATACATGTAGTGGAGTAGAAGTACACCATGTACCTCTGAACTGTAGTGGAGTAAAAGTACACCATTTACCTCTGAACTGTAGAGGAGTACAAGTACACCATGTACCTCTGAACTGTAGTGGAGTAGAAGTACACAGTAGCAAAACATTGAAATACTTAAATAAAGTACAAGTATCTCAAAATTGTACCCAAGTATAGTACTTGAGTTTATGAACTTAGTTACTTTACACCAGTGGCTATACAGACAGAAAGACTAAGCCTTGCACAGAGGCATGAAAATACATTTTCAAAATGCTCAACAGTGCTGCCAACATTATAAACTGACTGCTACACAATTAAAATAAATGCTTTTATATATTTCTATTAGATGTGACTCTTTGGCGTTTCTGTTGTTATTAACTGCTTTAGTTGTTCTGACTGCTAACATCCTGTTGTTCCTCATTTGAAAGCCGATATCCCGTGGGTCGGGGGGCTCGGATCCTTGTCACCTTTTTCATACCTGATGAGTTTGCATCCCTGTCTTTGAGCTACGTCTGAAATCTAAACACGTCTTTTCTTAACGACGAAACTGAAACATATCTCATTAAGTCTCCATTTTATTAGTGGAAGAAAAACAAATCAAGGATCGTTCCCTGATGTGTGTGTGTGACGGGATTAGGGCTGTGTGTGTGTGTGTGTGTGTGTGTGTGTGTGTGTGTGTGTGTGTGTGTGTGTGTGTGTGTGTGTGTGTGTATAGAGGTGTACAGGTGTGTGTGTGTGTGTGTGTGTGGAGGTTTACAGGTGTGTGTGTGTGTGTGTATAGAGGTGTACAGGTGTGTGTGTATAGAGGTGTACAGGTGTGTTTGGGGGATACAGTCTGTACACATTTACAGTTAGGAAAATAACTTCTTGTTTGAGTCCGCTCCGTCTGAAAACCTCTCACAGTGATCTTTATATTTACAATATATTACAGATATTGACTCTGAACACTATACATCCCATAATGCTCCTCTTCATCAGACCGTCCTCAGAATCCTTCATTTACACGACTTTCATCAACCTCAGCCAATCAGAGCTCTGGGTATGAAGGCAGGAAGCAGGGTGTGTGGATTGAGGTCTCAACAGTTACTGAGCACACACCTGAACAACGAAACAGAAAGCATGTCTTGATCCCCCACGCTGCTCACTGAAGGGTAAAGTAAGTCATCATCAGTCAATTACTACAATTCTAACACAAATTCTGTTATTCACAAAAATCAATGATGGTGTTTTATGTCTTTGTACGCTGTGACATCATAATGTAACTCTGTCTCCAGCACTAAATGTGCCTCTCATTCATGAACTGGTCCCAGCGCGGCCCCCCCACTAAAGTGACTCTAGAACCACGATTGAGAATCAGAGGCTTTAAGTTTAATGGGCGACAGAAATGGAAAATAAACGGACTGAGTGTTCAGTCGAGGATCTTCTGTATCTATTCACAGTCATAGAGCACTGGAGTTTCCCTTAAGCCCCGCCCCCAACATTAAGCCCCGCCTCCAACCAGTAAGCCTCGTGCTGGGGAGTGTATTACAGAAAAATGATCCTCTGATTTACAGACGTCTCTTCACTTTTCGATGGAAGTCAATGGGGAAAGTATCTTTGGGCCAACATGACGTCACAGTAGTTGTAGTACCTCCGTTTGGCCACTACAGCTATTAGCTTCAAGGTCCGGCGCACTTCCTGGTGGGGGGTTCAAGTCTTCCGTTCAAACTGAATCAACAAATCCTGGCTCCTCCCATTAAACCCAGGGCTCTGATTGGCTCCTATAATAATAAGGAGGAGGCAGCTCTTTGTTCCTCCCACACTGCCTCACACCTCCTGCTCTCAGTCTGCTGGGCTGTGGAGGGGTGTATGGCAGTGTGATGCCTCTGGGGGGCGTAGACCTTCAGGTGGGGTCAAGACCTTCAGGTAGGGGTCCTGACCTTCAGCTGGAGGGGGGAGGAGAGGACAGGAACAAGGAGAAGGACTCGGACTGGAGGAGGAATCTGGTTTTGGTGAAAGACGGAGCTCTGGTTTATCTTCCTCTCTGGTTCCTCCTCTTCCTCCACCTCTCCTCCTCCCTTCCCTCCTCCACTTCCTCCATTCCCTCCCTTATCTCCTCCTCCCTTCCCTCCCCCAGCTCCTCCAGACCCTCAGAGTTCTCCAGCATCTCCTGGATGAGAGGGGGCATGCAGCCGGGGATCTCCATCTTCAGAGAGATCACTCGCTCTGCTCCTGCAAGACAGGGAGGAGGGGGGGGGGAGATTGAGGTTTATAAAGTATATAGAGTTCATAAAGACAAGAGGTAAACCTTTACAACTACAGGAAGAAGTACTTAGATCCTGCACTTGAGTCAAAGTAGAAATATTAATGTCTTCAAATACTCCGTGAGAGGAAGCACAACATCGTCACCAACAGATATCGAGGTACTTGTGTATAAATATCATATTGTGTCATTCTCACCATGAAGCCCAGTGTGTGTGTGTGTGTGTGTGTGTGTGTGGGTGTGTGTGTGTGTGTGTGTGTGTGTGTGTTGTGTGTGTGTGTGTGTGTGTGTGTGTGTGTGTGGGTGTTGTGTGTGTGTGTGTGTGTGTCTCACCCTTCACCTGATGCTCCTCAGGTCGGTGATCTTCATCAGTATTTTGGGGAACATGCAGGGTTTATCCGGCCTCCTCCTCCTCACATACATCTGCACACACAGAGGGGATCGTTGTATAAATATAAATATATACTTATAAATACTACATGCTGATAGGAGGGGGTCTGACCTTCAGGGCCTCCAGCATGGGTTCCTGCAGAACATCCACCTTGTCCGACTCCTCCAGGTCCTGACGGTCTGCAACCACACACACCACACACACACACACACACACACACACACACACACACACACACACACACACACACACACACACACACACACACACACACTTTAACATCTCTGGGGGCTTGCTACAGCCGAGCCACACACAGCATCTCCACTTTAATATATCCTCTATGAGGTGCAGTACCTCCACAGAGCAGGCAGATGGCGCTCAGCAGCCCGGTCTCCGCGTCGTCCATCTCCAGCGGCAGCAGCTGGTTGGCGAAGGTGAACACGAGGTCTGTGAGCGGGCCGAAGCCGGCGTTATGCATCTGAGTCCGGTTCAGAGTCAGCCCGTCGGAGAACGTCATGGTGTCTTTATCGGGGTGTAGCGGGTGCAGATCCTCAGAATCTGAGGGAGGGGGGGGGGGGGGGGGGGGCAAGAGGTTCAGAGTTTAGACTTAAAGGGAGAATATTAAGTTCTCTGCATCATTTCTATGGAGCGGGTCGATAAAACGTGTCTTTAACCACACTGAAGGTTTATGATGGTTATACGTTCATTAACCAATCAATCAATCAAGCAATCAACACATCAACACATCAACACATCAACACATCAACACATCAACACATCAACACATTAACACATTAACCAATCAATCAATCAATTCACCAATTCACACATCAGTCAACCAATCCCCCACCAACCATTTAACTAGTTTAATGTTTATCACTAAGACCATTTCCGTTGTCATTCTGTTATTCCTGTTTTCTTTGTGTTCCTCTCCTCTCACTGTCCTGTCTTCACTTCCTGCCCTTGATTGACCCCCACCTGTGTAGCCATCCCTAATTGGTCCTAATGATCCTCCCTCCCCCTTTGTATTTAGTCAGTGGGTGTTTCTCAATGTCGAGAAAGGATCCTTCAGAGCCACTATTTCAAGGATGCTCCGTCATCGAGTCCCGCCGAAGGACTGTTCCAATGTCCAGGATGCTTGGAATTCTACCGAGGACTGAATCCTTCGTTGCGGGAAATTTCGAGGATGCATATGTGTATCCTCCGCGGTCTTAAAATCCCCACAATGCTTTGCGCAAGGACCAATTTTCCAAAATCTTTGGCGGAAAATGTAAGGCGGGGCCTCTCATATGACGCACGCCTGTTCCACTCTTCGTTCTCCGAATGAAAGGAAGGATTCTTGCCTAGTCTCTGATGGACCTGACTCGGAGGGACATGTCCTACCAAGGAAGCGTCCTCGACATTGAGAGACACCCTGTGTTCCCTTCAGGGCCAGTTCCTCTTTGTACCTTCAAGAGGTCCAGAAGTATTTCCTTCGACCAGCGGTTCCCAACCTTTTCCCCCTCAGGGCCCACTTAAGAATCTAAAAATGTTTTCTCGGCCCACATTCAATCATAAACAATACAGAGGCTAAATAAAGTTCTGATTGGTCGATTCAGAACATGTGACACGTTGTAAATCCAGTAGAACAGACCGCTGTCAAGGACTGTAATGACCGTTGCTAAGGACTGTAATGACCGTTGCTAAGGAGGAGCAAGAAAGAGAAAGGAAAAGAGGTTCAAATAAAAAAAATCTTAATAATGAAATGTTTCCACACAAATCATAACGTTTTGCAAATTATTTGGCGGCAAATATTGGATTTACATTTACACCCTTTAATATTTTATTTGGGCTTTTAGCTGAAGACCGCACACAGTTAATAAATACAACCATTCTTCTGGCTAAAATACATCTTTTTAAAAGTCAATCAAGGAGTAATCTTAATTGAAGGTGTTTGAAGAGTACATTAGTAGTGGCTCAACATACCATGACATGGGAAATAATGAGCTCCAACGAAGAGTGGGATTAAAGGAACTATAAATATGCCATGTTGTGTTTTTGGTGGTTTTTGTTTGTATTTGTGTCTTTATTTCTTCTGTTTTTGGTTTGTTGTTGTCTGAGACGGGAATGTCATCTCCTATATGTTATTCTTATGTCCATGTTTGTGTCTTCAAAAAAATATATATTTGGCGGCCCACTTGCAATGCCTTCGCGGACCACTAGGGGGCCGCGGCCCACAGGTTGGGAACCGTTGCCCTCGATCTTCACGTGTTCCTGAACCAGCTTCAGCTTCCAGAGGCCTGTACTACGAAGCCGGATGTTCTCTTAGCGGCTGACTTCAGGGGAAACTCTGGTTTCCGGTCCCACAACGCTGGTTCTCTTTTTAGCGGGCTAGATCTCCATGGTAACTGATGCTGAACGGCTAGCCTGGTCCGGAGCAGGTTAGGTTGCAGGCTAAGAGATCAACTCAGTGAAAGCACGCCTGCTGACCAATCAGAGCTCCGTGTGCAGAGTTTAAAGCGATCAAGTCATATTACAGGATAAAGGAAATACAGTTTAAACTGCCGTTGCAGGAAAGACGGCCGGCAAAAATCACCTGACTGTGTGAACGTGAACATTAATAGAATATCCCCTCCCATCTTCAGAGCAATCTGACTATTATAACATTAGCGTTAAGAAAGCTTACTTAAATATCTGCCACAACATAAGTAACCGGATCAGAGTAACATTAAGTACAGTCCGCGGCACTGTGAGTGCAGACGTTGATGTGTCCCATTATCATTCATATCATATCACATCATAATGTATCATATATTTCCTTATCTGAGTCAGCTGAGCCGTATCTGGCCGTGCAACACTCACAGTGTCACATACTGGATGCAGAAGTATTATTTTAAGCAACACATTAAGTTGACGAAACACTGGAGTCAAATGTAATTAAAGTCAGATCGTGTCTTGGACGGGGCAGTGATATCATAAACCTGTTAATGTACGCATTCAAACACTTTCTCTGTTACCGCTGTATTCACCTTGCAGGTGCAGCTATGTGGCTTTGATCCTGGATAAAGTGTTTAAGTCATGGATGTTTAAAGTTTAACTTCTTCATATTTCTAATATTATAGTTCACTTTTCATTCAGGAAGTATGACGCTGCGCTGTCAGAAACCCGTTTATTTTGGATTAGGTAAGCCGGGTAACTCAAACATATCCAGGGTCTGTTGAACCGGCTTCATAGTACAGGCCTCTGGTCTGTCCTGGTCTGTCCTGGTCTGGTCTGTCCTGGTCTGTCCTGGTCTGTCCTGGTCTGTCCTGGTCTGTACTGGTCTGTCCTGGTCTGTACTGGTCTGTCCTGGTCTGTCCTGTCTGTCTGGTCTGTCCTGGTGCCGTGTCCTGAACCTTAAAGTAAAGACCTCTCTGAAACTAAAGCTGTGTCTGAGTGGAGCTGTTCAGTCTTCTACCTGTGTTCACTCAGTCAATACACACCAGGTGTTTTTACATGTACTAAGTACCTGTTCACTTTTCTATGTTTAGCATTTATTATGTGTTCACATTTATGTTACTTTCAGTCTTTTTATAAATATGTTTAATTTACATTTAATGTTTTGCATTCATGGGTATTTTATAAGCATCAATTTATTTACAACCAGTCATATTTATATCATTTGGTAAGTGTAAATCTGCTCATTGCTGCAGTGTCTCAGTCACTAGGGGCTTGGACTGGGAGCCGTAGGGTCGCCGGTTCAAGTCCCCGAACAGACCTAAAATATGGAGTGTGGACTGCTACTTGGAGAGGTCCCAGTTCACCTCCTGCCTGCCGTGGTGCCCTTGAGCAAGGCACCAGACAACCCCCTTCCCCCCTCACTCCCATTGCTCCCCGGGCGCTGTGCAATAGCTGCCCACTACTCCTAGTTCTAGACTCCTGGTACTAGACTCCTGGTACTAGACTCCTGTACTAGACTCCTGGTACTAGACTCCTAGTTCTAGACTCCTGGTACTAGACTCCTAGTTCTAGACTCCTGGTACTAGACTCCTGGTACTAGACTCCTAGTACTAGACTCCTGGTACTAGACTCCTGGTACTAGACTCCTAGTACTAGACTCCTGTACTAGACTCCTGGTTCTAGACTCCTGGTACTAGACTCCTGGTACTAGACTCCTGGTTCTAGACTCCTGGTACTAGACTCCTAGTTCTAGACTCCTGGTACTAGACTCCTAGTACTAGCTCCTGGTGCTAGACTCCTGGTACTAGACTCCTAGTTCTAGACTCCTGGTACTAGACTCCTAGTACTAGACTCCTGGTACTAGACTCCTAGTTATAGACTCCTGTACTAGACTCCTGGTTCTAGACTCCTGGTACTAGACTCCTGGTACTAGACTCCTGGTACTAGACTCCTGGTGCTAGACTCCTGGTGCTAGACTCCTATTCTAGACTCCTAGTTCTAGACTCCTAGTTCTAGACTCCTGGTACTAGACTCCTGGTACTAGACTCCTAGTTCTAGACTCCTGGTTCTAGACTCCTGGTACTAGACTCCTAGTTCTAGACTCCTGGTTCTAGACTCCTGGTACTAGACTCCTAGTTTCTAGACTCCTAGTTCTAGACTCCTGGTTCTAGACTCCTGTACTAGACTCCTGGTACTAGACTCCTGGAGTGGAGTGCACCAACTGGGCATAAAAAAAGGTCTTAACTCTAACGTCGGGCTTAGCTACGTCCCTTAGTGATTAGAATTTACACCGAGTGCACCAAACCTGACTAGTCTCGGTCGTAGCTGCGCCTGGTCTTAAGATGCGCGTCCACGTGAATACACGTGAAACAGTAATTGTTGCCAAGCAACACACGTCTATATAATTTTGGACCGCAGAGAAGAGGGAATTCCCACACCCACAGCATCAGCGATGACTCAAGAGGATCCCAAATGGCCACACCCCGAAAGAGAAAGAGGGATTTGTCAGAGCTACAGCGGGAACTGACGGAGAAAGAAATCGTTCGTGTGGAGGTGGAGACCGTACAATTGAGAGCGGAACACGAGAAAATTGAGCTGGAGAAGGAGAAATGGAGACTCCAATTATAATTCTTAATAATCAAATAATCACTGAAGAAGACAATGTGTTCACCATTCTGTAATCATATCTGTTGTACTTGTTTTTATCTCAATTTCATGTTAACAGTTCTCCAAAATGTTGTTATTTTAATGTTCTTGTGTGTGTTCTTTGAATAAAATGACCTAATGAAAATATGTGGTCACAATGGGAGCTTATTGAAATGCAATTGCAAAAAACAGCGCTCATATTACAAATATATAGGTCTATAGGTTGTTTATTATATGATTGCGGGTAAGTCGTAGAGGGAGCGCAGCGTTTCGGTCTGATCCGTGCTGGAGTTGAGGGGAGATCTCCTCGATTAATTCAAAAAGGGCTTGTCTGCCGAAACGAAACCTCTCTATCAGCTCACTGTCTGAATAGATGTCCAGTGGGTTTGTTCGATCACGGACGACTCTTTCTCTTCTTAATGCCCTTTCATTGTTAAACCTGTAAACAAGACGCCCTGCCATCGTTAATATCCTTCTTGCCTGTTTTACGTTACTATGGATACTAGTCTGTCTTTCTGATTTACGCCTGCTCCATACTAGGCGTAAAAGTTACACCCGGCGCAACGCATACAGGGCTTAAGTCTAAGTGGTGCACTAGTCATAACTTTAGTTTGGTCTTAACCTTCGGTTCTACGTCGGACGTAGAGTTACGACCAGCTTATGCCCAGCTGGTGCACTCCACTGCAGGTACTAGACTCCTGGTGCTAGACTCCTGGTGCTAGACTCCTAGTTCTAGACTCCTAGTTCTAGACTCCTGGTACTAGACTCCTAGTTCTAGACTCCTAGTTCTAGACTCCTGGTACTAGACTCCTAGTTCTAGACTCCTAGTTCTAGACTCCTAGTTCTAGACTCCTGGTACTAGACTCCTAGTTCTAGACTCCTAGTTCTAGACTCCTGTTCTAGACTCCTGGTACTAGACTCCTAGTTCTAGACTCCTGGTACTAGACTCCTGGTACTAGACTCCTGGTACTAGACTCCTAGTACTAGACTCCTGGTACTAGACTCCTAGTTCTAGACTCCTAGTTCTAGACTCCTGGTACTAGACTCCTGGTACTAGACTCCTAGTTCTAGACTCCTGGTTCTAGACTCCTGGTACTAGACTCCTAGTTCTAGACTCCTGGTTCTAGACTCCTGGTGCTAGACTCCTGGTACTAGACTCCTGGTACTAGACTCCTGGTACTAGACTCCTGGTACTAGACTCCTGGTGCTAGACTCCTGGTGCTAGACTCCTAGTTCTAGACTCCGAGTTCTAGACTCCTGGTACTAGACTCCTGGTTCTAGACTCCTGGTACTAGACTCCTAGTTCTAGACTCCTGGTACTAGACTCCTGGTACTATACTCCTGGTACTAGACTCCTAGTACTAGACTCCTGGTACTAGACTCCTAGTTCTAGACTCCTGGTACTAGAATCCTAGTTCTAGACTCCTGGTACTAGACTCCTGGTACTAGACTCCTGGTATTAGACTCCTAGTTCTAGACTCCTGGTACTAGACTCCTGGTACTATACTCCTGGTACTAGACTCCTAGTACTAGACTCCTGGTACTAGACTCCTAGTTCTAGACTCCTGGTACTAGAATCCTAGTTCTAGACTCCTGGTACTAGACTCCTGGTACTAGACTCCTGGTACTAGACTCCTAGTTCTAGACTCCTGGTACTAGACTCCTGGTACTATACTCCTGGTACTATACTCCTGGTACTATACTCCTGTACTAGACTCCTAGTACTAGACTCCTGGTACTAGACTCCTGGTACTAGACTCCTAGTTCTAGACTCCTGGTACTAGACTCCTGGTACTAGACTCCTGGTACTAGACTCCTGGTACTAGACTCCTGGTGCTAGACTCCTGGTGCTAGACCCTGGTACTAGACTCCTGGTATTAGACTCCTAGTTCTAGACTCCTGGTACTAGACTCCTAGTTCTAGACTCCTGGTACTAGACTCCTAGTTCTAGACTCCTGGTACTAGACTCCTGGTACTAGACTCCTGGTACTAGACTCCTAGTACTAGACTCCTGGTATTAGACTCTTAGTTCTAGACTCCTGGTACTAGACTCCTGGTACTAGACTCCTGGTACTAGACTCCTGTACTATACTCCTGGTATTAGACTCTTAGTTCTAGACTCCTGGTACTAGACTCCTGGTACTATACTCCTGGTACTAGACTCCTAGTACTAGACTCCTGGTACTAGACTCCTGTACTAGACTCCTGGTACTAGACTCCTGGTACTAGACTCCTGGTATTAGACTCTAGTTCTAGACTCCTGGTACTAGACTCCTGGTACTATACTCCTGGTACTAGACTCCTAGTACTAGACTCCTGGTACTAGACTCCTAGTTATAGACTCCTGTACTAGACTCCTAGTTCTAGACTCCTGGTACTAGACTCCTGGTACTAGACTCCTAGTACTAGACTCCTGGTATTAGACTCTTAGTTCTAGACTCCTGGTACTAGACTCCTAGTTCTAGACTCCTGGTACTAGACTCCTGGTACTAGACTCCTGGTACTAGACTCCTGGTACTAGACTCCTAGTACTAGACTCCTGGTACTAGGATGGGTTAAAAGCAGAGAACACATGTCACTGTGTGCTCTGCATGTGAGACCATTACAGAGGGTTTCATCCCTCCCAATTCTTTAATTCTCTTTTCCACTCTGCTTCTTTTATCCGTGCCTATCTCAGACTTCTTTACATCGTAGAGACGCCTATGAGATTGGGTTTTACATAAGTGTGATGAGTTATATGTACAGGAGTAAAAGTAGGATGTGTCCCTCTGCAGTATAACGTGTCCTTACATGTAAATACAGGTAGAAGTAGTACTGCAGTACCTGTGACTACATACTCTCCTTAGCGTATTGACATCTTGTAGATTGTTGCTTTTATTGCGTTTAAATAGTTGATTGTTTTTACTTGTACTTGTTTTATGGTGTGTGAGCTGAGCTGTGGGATTAGTTTGTCTTTGTTTCTTTGACTGGACAGCGCTTTGGTGTGGAGGTTTTAAAGCTGTATTGTATCGTATGTTGTTCACAGTGTCCTCACCAGGATGTCCAGGCAGGCGGCCTTCAGCAGCGTGATCTGGTCAGCGATGGAGAGCGTGGTGAAGCCCGGCAGCTGCTTGGCAAACTCCACCGTCTTTATGATGCATTTAGTGGAGAGCTCGCTGAACTTATCCCACAGAGAAACGTCCGAGAGACACGTCGCTCTGAGCTGTTGTTCTGCAGGAAGAGAGAGAGGAGAGGATGCATCAGAAGTCTGTGATATCAACTTTAACCAATCACACGTCTCCTCTCATGTTCATGCTGCCTGTGCTGCAGCCCCTCTGTTCACCCTCTGTCTGAAACCAGAGCTGCTCTGATTGGTTAGCTGGCCGGCTCTCTTGTGATTGGTCAACCTCTTAGCGATGTGTCTGTGTGTTGTGTGTGTGTGTGTGTGTGTGGGTGTGTGTGTGTGTGTGTGTGTGTGTGTGTGTGTGTGTGCGTGTGTGTGTGTGTGTGTGTGGTGTGTGTTGCCTGTGTGTGTGTGTGTGTGTGTGTGTGTGTGTGTGTGTGTGTGTGTCTCTGTGTGTGTGTGTGTCTCTGTGTGTGTGTCTGTCTGTCTGTCTCTGTGTGTGTGTGTGTGTGTGTGTGTGTGTGTGTCTGTGTGTGTGTGTGTGTGTCTGTCTGTCTGTATGTCTGTCTGTCTGTCTGTCTCTCTGTGTGTGTGTGTTGTGTGTGTGTGTGTGTGTGTGTGTGTGTCTGTGTGTGTGTGTGTGTGTGTGTGTGTGTGTGTGGTGTGTGTGTGTGTGTGTGTGTGTGTGTGTGTGTGTGTGTGTGTGTGTGTGTGTGTGTGTGTGTGTGTGTGTGTGTGTGTGTGTACCGTGGTGTATTTCCCCAGCTGCTCCAGAGAGGGGAAGGTTCCCTGATGAGCTCGTCTCACTCCCTCGATCATCTGCTCTGTCTCTGCAGACAAAACGTAGACCTCAACCTCCAGGGGCGCTTGTCCTCCTTCTTCTTCTTCATCCTGTCATTACGCACCACTGAGGAGGAGAGGAGGAGGAGGAGGAGGAGGAGGAGGAGGAGGAGGAGGAGGAGGAGGAGGAGGAAGAGTTAGATTACAGCAGGGACATCTTACATACAGTTCTCTTCTCAGTGATTTAAAAACAGTATAATAATAAAGACTTAGAGTTTTTTAGATTTGAATTTCCAGTTTCCACTGAAAATGACTCTAATCTGGTTTCTCCTGATATCTCCTGAATATCTCCTGAATATCTCCTGAATCTCTCCTGAATATCTCCTGAATATCTCCTGAATATCTCCTGAATCTCTCCTGAATCTCTCCTGAATCTCTCCTGAATATCTCCTGAATATCTCCTGAATCTCTCCTGAATATCTCCTGAATATCTCCTGAATATCATATCTCCTGAATATCTCCTGAATATCTCCTGAATATCTCCTGAATATCTCCTGAATCTCTCCTGATCTCTCCTGAATCTCTCCTGAATATCTCCTGAATCTCTCCTGAATATCTCCTGAATATCTCCTGAATATCTCCTGAATCTCTCCTGAATATCTCCTGAATCTCTCCTGAATATCTCCTGAATCTCTCCTGAATATCATATCTCCTGAATCTCTCCTGAATATCTCCTGAATATCTCCTGAATCTCTCCTGAATATCTCCTGATCTCTCCTGAATATCTCCTGAATCTCTCCTGAATATCATATCTCCTGAATCTCTCCTGAATATCTCCTGAATATCTCCTGAATCTCTCCTGAATATC
>JAAOOA010001355.1:0-10000 GCA_012861695.1 Trematomus loennbergii | reverse complement strand
CTCACTATCCAGAGGAAAACAAAAATACAAATATATATAAAAAGATATACAAATATTGGATATACCTATATATCACAACAGACACATTACATGACATTTAGCTGACGCTCTTATCCAAAGCGACTTACAATGACAGGGACATCCTCTCTGGAGTAACTGAGGACTAAGTGCCTTACTCAAGAGCGCACCAGTGGTGGTGTTCAAGGGGATTTGAACTCACAACCTTCGGATCTTCAGCCCACCTCACATCCATTAGACCACCACTACCCCAATGCACAAATTAAGACTTCAATATCTTTGGGAAATGTACATTAGTGCAGAGCGTCCATAGCAGCGTGAAAAGTGCACCAACAGGATCTATCCACATGCAGACAGAAGGAGATTCCCTCTCCAGTTCTCAAACGTTTTCATACCAAGGACCTCTTAACCAATAGAAACCCTCACAGACCACCTGACTCCTAAATACCCAGAACAAGCGGCCTGCTCACCACTCCAACAGTTACACATGACAGCTTCACCTCTCTGTATCGTTCACACATGAAATCAACAGAATCAGAATCAGAATCAGGTTTATCACCAGGTAGGTTGACACGGGGATTAGTGAGATACACCTGCACACACATGCATTAACTGATGGTCACTGAACCACTGGGACGGGTCACATTCAGTTCTCAAAGTAAAAGCCCCCCTCTTTAACGTGAAGTAGACGTATGAAACTTGGTGGACATATGAAGCGTGCTGAGACGTACAGAAAAGCCTCTTGGAGGAACATCGCAAACCCAACAGGAAGTCAGCCTTTCTCTATAAGGTTTTTTTATTATTGAAGGTTTTTGTTCCCGTACCAAATGCTTAAGGTGCAACAAGTCAGGCTCTCTGAAGAACAGAGGAGAACACTGATCCAAGCATCAGGAAACACCTCTGAAACCATCAGGTAACACCTCTGAAACACCTCTGAAACCATCAGGTAAACATCTCTGAAACACCTCTGAAACCATCAGGTAAACACCTCTGAAACCATCAGGTAACACCTCTGAAACACCTCTGAAACCATCAGGTAAACACCTCTGAAACCATCAGGTAAACACCTCTGAAACACCTCTGAAACCATCAGGTAAACACCTCTGAAACCATCAGGTAAACACCTCTGAAACACCTCTGAAACCATCAGGTAAACACCTCTGAAACACCTCTGAAACCATCAGGTAAACACCTCTGAAACCATCAGGTAAACACCTCTGAAACCATCAGGTAAACACCTCTGAAACACCTCTGAAACCATCAGGTAAACATCTCTGAAACACCTCTGAAACCATCAGGTAAACACCTCTGAAACCATCAGGTAAACACCTCTGAAACCATCAGGTAAACACCTCTGAAACACCTCTGAAACCATCAGGTAAACACCTCTGAAACCATCAGGTAAACACCTCTGAAACACCTCTGAAACACCTCTGAAACTAGAGATGTCCCGATCCGATCACGTGATCGGGGATCGGAGCCGATCACGTGATTTTCAAAAGATCGGAATCGGGAGAAAAAAATCGGGATCGGGAATTTTTTTTTTTTTTTTTTTAATAAAATATTTGTATTATTTATTTAATGTTACAAACAAAAATGACCATGTTCACGTCTTAAAGTCATCCTGAGGCCTTAGTTTTGGTTAAAATTACACAACATCATGTATGTGTTGCTTCTTTTGGGCTTGTTTTCATAGACCTGGTTGCTTATTTCTCTCAAATCTGGCAACAGAGTGGGCGCAGTGTCTAATAGTAGCAGTAAGCTAACAAGAGGCTACGTTCAGCTGGTGTAACGAGAGGCTACGTTCAGCCGGTGTAATGAGAGCTACGTTCAGCTGGTGTAACGAGAGGCTACGTTCAGCTGGTGTAACGAGAGGCTACGTTTCAGCTGGTGTAACGAGAGGCTACGTTCAGCTGGTGTAACGAGAGGCTACGTTCAGCTGGTGTAACGAGAGGCTACGTTCAGCTGGTGTAACGAGAGCTACGTTCAGCTGGTGCCTCGGGAGTCGGGACAGAGAAAATGTCAGGAGTTTGGAAGTATTATAAAATTGAAAGCGAGGGCAGTGTAACAGCCAGATGCAATGTTGGCAAGGCGGAGGTTCCGCGTGGTGGAAAGAACAGAGCTACGTTCAACACGACCAATCTAACACAAACACCAACAACAACACGACGAGTACACAGCGGCCACTCAGGTAACGGCACTGAAACAACCGACACTTTCAGAGACTTTTAAAAGGAAAGAGAAACTGCCCCAGAACAGTGAAAAGGCCAAAAGAATGAATTCATCGCGTTGGATGACCAGCCGTTATCTGTTACCTTTTTTTTCTCTTAATGCATTGCATAAAGATCGGATCGGGAAAAATCGGTATCGGCAGATTGTCAAATCAAATGATCGGAATCGGATCGGAGGAAAAAAGGTGATCGGGACATCCCTATCTGAAACCATCAGGTAAACACCTCTGAAACACCTCTGAAACCATCAGGTAAACACCTCTGAAAACCTCTGAAACCATCAGGTAAACACCTCTGAAACCATCAGGTAAACACCTCTGAAACCATCAGGTAAACACCTCTGAAACCATCAGGTGAACACCTCTGAAACCATCAGGTAAACACCTCTGAAACCATCAGGTAAACACCTCTGAAACCATCAGGTAAACACCTCTGAAACCATCAGGTAAACACCTCTGAAACACCTCTGAAACCATCAGGTAAACACCTCTGAAACCATCAGGTAAACACCTCTGAAACCATCAGGTAAACACCTTTGAAACACCTCTGAAACCATCAGGTAAACACCTCTGAAACCATCAGTAAACACCTCTGAAACCATCAGGTAAACACCTCTGAAACCATCAGGTAAACACCTCTGAAACCATCAGGTAAACACCTCTGAAACCATCAGGTAAACACCTTGAAACCATCAGGTAAACACCTCTGAAACACCTCTGAAACCATCAGGTAAACACCTCTGAAACCATCAGGTAAACACCTCTGAAACACCTCTGAAACCATCAGGTAAACACCTCTGAAACACCTCTGAAACCATCAGGTAAACACCTCTGAAACCATCAGGTAAACACCTCTGAAAGACCTCTGAAACCATCAGGTAAACACCTCTGAAACCATCAGGTAAACACCTCTGAAACCATCAGGTAAACACCTCTGAAACCATCAGGTAAACACCTCTGAAACATCTCTGAAACCATCAGGTAAACACCTCTGAAACCATCAGGTAAACACCTCTGAAACCATCAGGTAAACACCTCTGAAACCATCAGGTAAACACCTCTGAAACACCTCTCTAACCCTAAAGGCCCTACACACCAAACAAACACCAAAGAACACGTCCTGACGGACCCGACTGTTGTGTCGCCTCACGTCTCCTGCGTCTTGGCCAAACAGTCACACTGGAACACACCGCAAAGACATCAGCCGACGGCCAAGTAGCACGTACGCACTGCACATGCGTGAGTGGCAATAACTCTCCTTACCAGCAGGCGGCGGTAGTGTGTATTCGTCCTTCAAAAGAGGCAACCAGAAGACAGACTGGCGATGATATAACAAACAACAAATAGACATGCTACAGCTCGAGCCAAGCAGCACAGAGATGAACTAAGCCAAGGTGTTAACAGTATCGGTGCAGCGCCTTTGCAGTGGGGAAAGATATAGCACATATGTGTAGCCTATCCTGCTATTTGTGTTTATTCTTTTAATCACACAGCGTTAAGATGAAATAAAAATGTGCCTACTTAACTGTCAGTTGCAGCCGTAGCATTATTATTGGTTTAACTACTAACAGTATATATTTAAAACATTTTAAAATGACCATCAATTGAACAGCTACAACATTAAAATACTTCTAGGCAGATTGTGGACAGTAACAAAGTACATTTACTTAAAGGTAGGGTAGGTAAGTTTGAGGAACCGGCTGGAGATACCCTTGTTGTTATATTCCATGGAATGCTCTTAACATCCAGATAGCAATGAATATCTGAAGTGCTTTGACAACAAATCCATAAAAAATATCGTCTGTGGAAGCTGTAGTACTGTAAAAAGCACGACCAATCATCTGAGCCGGCCCGGCTAAAATAACTGGATGGCCTACCTGCCTGTCAGCCTTCCATCTGTGCACAAACTTATCTCGTGCCCTCATTGGTCATGTGCGCGTTCGTGTGTGTTGGAGGAGGAGCTCTGTGAGGAAGTGGAAGATTTTCTCCGGTCGTGTATTTTCAAATTCTAGCGATCTCGAGCCGGTTTCTCCAAAATGACCTACCCCACCTTTAAGAACACCCCTTCTTCTTCTCTGTGGTAAATAATGGCTGTTACGTCTGAACACTTTCCTCTCTCACTGCTTGTTGTCTGTCCTCCACGTTGGAGCATCTCTAATCCAGGCTGAGGCTAATCTGTTAATCACAGAGAGCAGCTCACCATCAGCTGTCTGTCCACACAGAGAGAGAGCAGCTCACCATCAGCGTCTGTCCACACAGAGAGAGAGCAGCTCACCATCAGCTGTCTGTCCACACAGAGAGAGAGCAGCTCACCATCAGCTGTCTGTCCACACAGAGAGAGCAGCTCACCATCAGCTGTCTGTCCACACAGAGAGAGCAGCTCACCATCAGCCGTCTGTCCACACAGAGAGAGCAGCTCACCATCAGCTGTCTGTCCACACAGAGAGAGCAGCTCACCATCAGCTGTCTGTCCACACAGAGAGAGAGCAGCTCACCATCAGCTGTCTGTCCACACAGAGAGAGCAGCTCACCATCAGCTGTCTGTCCACACAGAGAGAGAGAGCAGCTCACCATCAGCCGTCTGTCCACACAGAGAGAGAGAGCAGCTCACCATCAGCCGTCTGTCCACACAGAGAGAGCAGCTCACCATCAGCCGTCTGTCCACACAGAGAGAGCAGCTCACCATCAGCTGTCTGTCCACACAGAGAGAGCAGCTCACCATCAGCCGTCTGTCCACACAGAGAGAGAGCAGCTCACCATCAGCTGTCTGTCCACACAGAGAGAGAGCAGCTCACCATCAGCCGTCTGTCCACACAGAGAGAGCAGCTCACCATCAGCCGTCTGTCCACACAGAGAGAGAGCAGCTCACCATCAGCTGTCTGTCCACACAGAGAGAGAGCAGCTCACCATCAGCCGTCTGTCCACACAGAGAGAGAGCAGCTCACCATCAGCCGTCTGTCCACACACAGAGAGCAGCTCACCATCAGCCGTCTGTCCACACAGAGAGAGAGAGAGCAGCTCACCATCAGCCGTCTGTCCACACACAGAGACTTTCTATAGATCCATGTCTCTGGTTCTTCTCTCCTCATATCAGAGCACCTTCACCACAAGACTCTACAGAGTTATTCAAATGTCCTCATGTCAGGTGTTACTGTCATGTCCTCCTGCAGTCAGTAACAGAGGAAGCTGTGAAACATCCCATCACCTCAGCTGGGAATGAGCTCTGATATAAAACTCTCTGTTTACACGCTGCTTCTTTCTAAAAATATTAAAATTCTGACTTTTTTCAAAAAATGTTATGTTTACATATGAGCTTTTGAAATGTTCAGAAAAGTTTCAGACTTGACATTTTCAGTAAAATTTCTAAATGTTGAGATTTCGGAAAAAAGTCAGAATTTAGATATTTTTACAAAAAAATCTAAATTTTGATATATTTACAAAAAAATCTAAATTTTTATATTTTTACAAAAAAGTCAGAATTTAGATATTTTTACAAAAAAATCTAAATTTTGATATATTTACAAAAAAATCTATATTTTTATATTTTTACAAAAAAGTCAGAATTTAGATATTTTTACAAAAAATCTAAATTTGATATATTTACAAAAAAATCTAAATTTTTATATTTTTACAAAAAAATCTAAATTTTTATATTTTTACAAAAAAGTCAGAATTTTAATATTTTTACAAAAAAGTCAGAATTTTAATATTTTTACAAAAAAGTCATAATTTTGATATTTTTACAAAAAAGTCATAATTTTGATATTTTTACAAAAGTCAGAATTTAGATATTTTTACAAAAAAAATCTTAAATTTTGATATTTTTACAAAAAAAATCTTAAATTTTGATATTTTTACAAAAAAGTCAGAATTTTGATATTTTTACAAAAAAATCTAAATTTTGATATTTTTACAAAAAAGTCAACATTTTGAGATTTTGAGAACAAAGTCCAAATGTTGACTTGCCAGTGTGCTGTTCGGCTAGCAAACTTCAGCTATTAAGCTTGCGAACATTAGTGATGTATCTATTTACAATTCACCTACTCAGCTACCCATCTAAAAAGCTAGCTAGAGAAAGTTAGCTATCTAGCTAGCTATTGGTTTACATATGAGTTATGATTGAACCCCGATGGTCAGACCTGTGTCTACGTTAACACAGTGAGAGTCTTTATAAAGACAGCAGAGGCCTGTACTACGAAGCCGGATTTTCCTAACCTGGATATGTTTGAGTTAGCCGGTTGGCCCAATCCAAAACATACGCGCTCTCGCTAAGCTGTACTACGACGCTGGTTATCAAGTGGATCGCTCAAGCCAGCCGTGTCCTATCTAGTTAGGTGCGCGTTCACATGAAAGGGGGTGGTATCTGGAGCATTCGACCAATCACAAACACGGACAAGCGTACTGACAGCGCAGCGTCATACTCCTGAATGAAAAGTGAACTTTAATATTAGACAAATATGAAGAAGTTAAACTTTAAACATCCATGACTTAAACACTTTATCCAGGATCAAAGCCACATAGCTGCACCTGCAAGGTGAATACAGCTGGTAACAGAGAAAGTGTTTTGAATGCGTACATTAACAGGTTTATGATATCACTGCCCGTCTAAGACACGATCTGACTTTAATTACATTTGACTCCAGTGTTTCGTCAACTTAATGTGTTGCTTAAAATAATACTTCTGCATCCAGTATGTGACACTGTGAGTGTTGCACGGCCAGATACGGCTCAGCTGACTCAGATAAGGAAATATATGATACATTATGATGTGATATGATATGAATGATAATGGGACACATCGACGTCTGCACTCACAGTGGACTGTACTTAATGTTACTCTGATCCGGTTACTTATGTTGTGGCAGATATTTAAGTAAGCTTTCTTAACGCTAATGTTATAATAGTCAGATTGCTCTGAAGATGCATCAGTTACCATGGAGATCTAGCCCGCTAAAAAGAGAACCAGCGTCGTAGGACCGGGAAGCCTGAGTTTTCCCTGAAGTTAGCGGCTAAGAGAACATCCAGCTTCGTAGTACAGGCCTCTGATCCTCTCAGATCCAAACATCAACGTTATACCTCATAATATATGTTTATGGATAAAATAAATGTATGTTTTTGAGATGTTTATATTTTAGAATTGTTTATTTCTACTCTTTTAATTTGTTATTATGTACAATGCCTTGTTTTGTTTTATGCTGCTGCAACAAAAACATTTCCCAAATTGGGATTAAACAAGTACATTTCATCTTATTTTATGTAATCTTTATGCTATATGTATATATATATATATATATATATATATATATATGTTTCTCTCATGAAGATGGTCTTAATAACAGCTCATTGAAAAGCTTAAAAACGGTGTCTGGTTGAGAAAGCTGGCGACCTTTTCAAAGTAACATCGATTACTGTTTAACGTGAAGACCCAGCACGACATACAGCAGCGTGACTGAAGTCAAAACTGATGATGATGATGAAGCTGCTAAGCGTCTAACATGTGACATGTGATGTAATGTCATGTGATCAG
The DNA here is from genome assembly GCA_012861695.1 of Trematomus loennbergii. NCBI lineage: Eukaryota > Metazoa > Chordata > Actinopteri > Perciformes > Nototheniidae > Trematomus > Trematomus loennbergii. Next base: position 2,225 of record JAAOOA010001355.1, on the reverse strand, counting down.
ATGTGAAGAGTCTGATATCAGAGAGGAAGCGTGACACTCATCTCATCAGATGCTCCTTATTCCTGCACACACACACACACACACACACACACACACACACACACACACACACACACACACACACACACACACACACACTCCCCTCCCCCTCTCCATACCCACACATTCCTGAGTGGAGCTGCTGTGTACACAGAGCTGCAGCGAGCACAGAGTCACTTGTATTTATATTAGCATATCAGAGGAATATCTATGTTGCAGCTCCACAATACTTCACTCACGTATCTGATCATGTTCTTTACTAAATATCATGCTATCTGGGTTTTGGATATTGCACCAGTCCGTGTTGAGATTTTAAATATAATTTAGATTATTATTCTGCCGCAGAATACTGAATTAAAGAGTTGATGCAGCGTGCAGAGTAACAGCTGAGCAGTTTACAATCACTCCAACACACACACACACACACACACACACACACACACACACACACACACACACACACACACACACACACACACACACACACACACACACACACCACACAAACACACACACACATGGTGGGGACCTAAATCTGTTCACAGTCACGTGTGGGGACTCGCCTCCCTTATGGGACATAATGGAGTCCCCATAAGGGGAATCATTCATTTTAGGGTGAGGCCTTGGTTAGGGTTAACGGTACGTCCACACGGCAGCGTGCGTTGAAGCTTGCCGCTGGGCGTGTCTCGCTTGCGACCAACACCAATCACATTAATCTCCCGCCCGGAGACACAAGCACGCGGTTTGATTGGCTAGAGCTTGTACTGGCATATGATTTGATTGGCTGACGCTTCCGTCGACGCTTGAAAAGTCGAACTTTTCTCAACTTTTGAAGCGAGCAACACGAGCAACACGAGCAACACGAGCAACACGAGCAACACGAGCAACACGAGCAACACGAGCAACACGAGCAACACGAGCAACACGAGCAAAGCGAGCAACACGAGCAACACGAGCAAAGCGACGCGACGGAACCACAATGCAGTTCGGCAAAGCCTGATGTCACCCCATTCAAAGTGAATGGGAAGTGTCTCCGTTGAAGCTACGCACCTGCCGTTGGACGGGCCGTAAGGGTTAGGGTAAGTCTCCAGGATGCATGTAAGTCAATGTAATGTCCCCTGAAGTGATGTATACATGTATGTGTGTTGTGTGTGTGTGTGTGTGTGTGTATGTATGTGTGTGTGTTGTGTGTATGTGTGTGTGTGTGTGTGTGTGTGTTTGTTGTGTGTGTGTGTGTGTGTGTGTGTGTGTGTGTGTGTGTGTGTGTATGTGTGTGTGTGTGTGTGTGTGTGTGTGTATGTGTGTGTGTGGGGTGTGTGTGTGTGTGTGTGTGTGTGTGTGTTGTGTGTGTGTGTGTGTGTGTGTGTGTGTGTGTGTGTGTGTGTGTGTGTGTGTGTGTGTGTGTGCTGAGGTCAGCCGGTGCAGAGTGAGGCCGCTGACACGGGGAAGAAAGAGCCGTAATAAAGAGAGGAGAGATGTAGGTCACTTCACAATTGTCAGTGAGTCATTGCACTGGAGCACTCTGTGTGTGTGTGTGGTGTGTGTGTGTGTGTGTGTGTGTGTGTGTGTGTGTGTGTGTGTGGTGTGTGTGTGGTGTGTGTGTGTGTGTGTGAGTGTGTGAGTGTGTGTGTGTTTGTGTGTGTGCCTGTGGCTGGTTACGGCCTTTGACCTCTGAACCTGTTTGACACTCTTCATTCCAGTCACGCACACAAACTCCCCTCCCCCTCTCACACACACACACACACACACACAACACACACACACACACACACACACACACACACACACACACACACAACACACAACACACACACACACACACACACACAACACAGGGCTATCCTCCCTGTCTTACAGCCCTGTATTTACGACCCCGGCCCTGTGTGTGTGTCTCTTTGTGTTCCTGAGTCACTCTGACCTCTCTCTCTCTCTCTGTCTCTCTCTCTCTCTCTCTCTCTCTCTCTATATCATCTCTCTCTCTCTCTCTCTCTCTCTCTCTCTCTCTCTATCATCTCTCTCTCTCTCTCTCTCTCTCTCTCTCTATATCTCTCTCTCTCTCTCTCTCTCTCTCTCTATCATCTCCTCTCTCTCTCTCTCTCTCTAATCTCTCTCTCTCTCTCTCTCTCTCTATCATCTCTCTCTCTCTCTCTCTCTCTCTCTCTATCATCTCTCTCTCTCTCTCTCTC